>JAYJMJ010061092.1:0-20275 GCA_036873875.1 Laminaria ephemera | reverse complement strand
CCGTAACACGCGCGATCGGAGTATCACACACAGCTTGCAAAAATGAGTTTCGACGAAATCCTCGATCTCACAGCTGTGGTGTATTTTAATATTTTAAAATAAAAATATATTAGGCAAGTTTCTTGGCTGAGGAGCCGCTTCAGCCAGAACGATTCAGAGCAAAAAATACTTCTTCCAACGTATTAATAGTATAGCAACCACAATAAATACGTAAAAACCATGAACCCGACGACAAGAACGAATCACAGCACCAAACAGAAACGCCGACAAAAACCCGTCCGCCTGCCGTCGCCGAACCTGCCCAACACGCATTCTACGGCAGAGGTAGAGCATTTTCGAACGAAACGTGTTCTGAATGACGGGGCTCCTTAACCCAAAGTCGTCGGAATTTCATATATATCTTTTTTATCAACTTGTTTGGTTGTATACCTAGGCCATGGGATTTCTCATCGGGGAGAACTTTTCTTTTTTTCCCAAATCAGGTTTTGGGTGAAGATATGGAGCTCCTCTAGTGAGGAGCCTCAGAAAAAACATGCAGCCCCTCTACCCATAGCATGGGTCCCAAAGCAAACGCTAGGGATTAGGCCTACGGCAGGGGGAATACGGAATACCCACAAAATATCATGAATTTCATGTGCCGAGTATGAGTCCCTCGCGTGTGGCTCAGTACACCTCACTCGAAAACGAACTCTGATACACGTTTTGTCGGCGCAGAGGTGTACCAAACAATTGTGTGGCGCGGTGCAAATGGTGGCGAAACCGTAAAAAGCACATAGGCAGCCAGCCCCTCGCGCGTGTGGCTCTGAGTCGCTGAAAACCGAGGCCCCAAAAGTTACTCTCCTATCGTAGCCTTGGTATAGGGGGTACGCAGCATCTTCTACTTTACACACCAGCAGGAGAAACAAGAACCTCCCCTACCAGAATTAAAAAACTCTCCCTACGTTGCTAGAACACTCTCGAGCTGCTGCTGCTGCAAAAACAAAATCCCGGGTACTGGTACGATATGCGGCTACCGTTGTGGTGACCCTCCGCATTCCTACTAAGGATTGCACGTGGTTGGCTCTGTGAGGCAACCCTTCTCCCAGGACGCACCAAGTGAAAAGCGTTGGAGACACCAGCGCTTCAAAGGCGGCCCGATATTCTCGAGCTTAAGGGGAAGAGAGTATGCATTGCATTATTCTCGTCCCTAACGACAAGCTCGCGGCAAGCTTGGGAAATCGAGGGGAATTTATGACTGAAACGCTTATGCAGCTTGAAGAAAGTGCTCTACATAGAGTATGCTGCTCGTTTATAAATACAAGTCTGCGGCGGCAGGCTGGCGGAATTTGAGGGGGGTCGTGAAGGGAAAGCTCCACCCGGCAGTTTGTGGTGTCATCACCAGGCTCCGAAATACTCCTTCTGCCAGTTGACGCGGAGATCGTCGCACGTTTTCGCAATGGCCTGTTGCGTTCGAGCGGATGTGTGGAGAGAGTACGAGGTCAACACGAGAGCAATTACTTGTTGAAGCCGAAGGTTATGATTGAACACGCAAAAGCTGCGCATAACGGTGCACGTTACCCTACACCCAAAATATGTATCTGCGTGTGGCTACTACGATAAGCTTGAATGACAAAAAGGATTTTTGTTCATCGGTTTTTCCGGCGTGCTGTTTTGTGCTTGCGATACGTTCCAAGAGGTCCAGCACAAACTCATCCAAGCGCCGGAATGTGCGAGCCGGAACTACCGGCACTATAGCGGCAACAGGCAATATTCCACATACATACACTGCTGGTTGGCTCCATCTGGGTCATGCGATTTCAAAGGCACTATAGCGGGCAACCGGCACTAGTTGACTGCCCCTACTGACGGACCACCACTGTAGTACGAAGTATTTGTGGTCGCAACATACTGGAAACGAATATATTATTTGGCGTTTCGACACAAATGGCGCGATGTCGAGCAGCAAAGGCAGTCTTACCCCCTGTCTCAACTGGCCATCAGTGTTTTGCTTTGGAAACATTCATTGGTGACATCGCGGAATGTGCAAATCGACGTGCAGCGGGAATGCCGAGCCATCTGCACGATAAATGTGAAGGCGTGTACTGTAGGGGGGATAAGGAATCACACTTGTGACTACAGCGTGCCCAGTAAGTCGCCGAGGGTAGAGCCCATACGAATGAAGCTGGAAAGTAATATTGGTGACGAAAAACGAACCAGAACAACGCGAAAACATAGTTTGTCAATATGTCAACCTCTGCGGTTTACAATATGTACTTTAGTCCGCTCCCATGTCATCTATCCCGGACTCACCTCTTCGACTTGAGGGTTCGCGCCGCAGTAGAGTACCAGCCAACGGAGCGGGCGGCCGTGGTTGGGGCATTCGCGGGACGTGGAGCTGGCGTCCCCCTTGCTCTTGTCACTCTTGGTCTGCGTGCCGTATCAATTGTCAAGGGGAGAACAGTGCTGAATTCGGCGAAAGGGATTATTCTAAATGATTCATTGCTTGTATGGTTTTTCGCAGAATACATACGAAGTATACACTATTTGTGTGGCGATGAAGATATCAATTGTTTTCATTTTCTTTCAAGACACTATATACAGAGGACGACAGTAATCAGAAACCACAATATACATAACAAACAATATCTTCCTCGGGTTTTACAAACCATATTTGGGCCTAAATACTATGTCTTCCCCCGCAATAGCAAATTTCTACCTTCGAGGGAGACGGTATGAGGCACATGGGGACGTGGACGCGATTATCCTAGCTGAATATACAGCCCCATATAGATGTTACGAACGTCGGATCAGGGTGAACCAGTGCCCCGTTTTAAACTCAAGTCTTCAACTAATACTACAGGAGTTGATAGATGCCTCATATGGGTGCATGGTGATACCGTCCGTGTGGTATACCTTACCTACGATCGGAGTGAACCTGACACGCCCTGACTGAAACTCTCCTCAACTTCATATACATGTCCGTGAAAAGAGCCCGGCGCATTCGAAACTTTGTTACACACAAGCGTGTCCCCTGGGCTCCGTACACAGTACACACGACGGCGTTGACGGGTAAGAGAAGATGACTTGTCGCCTTGAACACTATAAGAGACTCAGGCCAGCCATGCTATGATGGGGGTAGAACCTAACCTTTCTGGGCCCCCTTACCCAGAAGCCGATTTCGATCAAATCTGATCATGCAACCCGATGGAACATCCCATTCCCTAGGCATATTCCTGGCAACGAATATTATTGCCAAAACATAAATGACTTTCGAACAAAGGCCACCGTGGGGGGGATCACGTTTAGTGTCTCTATTCACAGCGGCTGAGACCCACTCGCGCCGATGTTAACCCGTCTTCTTCGCGCAGTCTCAAAACCTTGAGCGCTTTTGGGTTTCGCGACATGCCATATGGCGTTGCGTGTTTTTATTTTCACGGGACACACGATACGGTAGAGGTGCACCGTTTTTCTTTTGAGGATCCTCACCTTGAAGGGGCTCTTTACCCCACCCAAAACCTAATTTTGAGTAAAACTGAAAAGAGCAACACCGATGACGCACAATATCATGGCCGAGGTATACAAAAAATACATATTACACAAAAGCATGAATGCCATCCCACTACGAGTTTGGGTTAAGGAGCCCCGCCATTCAGAGACCAATTTAGCCAAAAAGTGCTGCCTCTATCGTCGCACTTGTAACGAGTGGAAGGGAAGGAAGGGACACCGCCGTTTCGTCGACAAAGTAGAGGGTGGGCAAAAGGGGCCGATCTTCTCAGCACCGTTTAGAACGTCAACCATCACAACTCGTGGGGATTTGCCCACGCGCTGTGCGCGTGGCGTCATTGTTGGCGTTCGAAAAGGCGTTTCCAAAGGCTGCCGTTTGGAGATTGCCGACGTGCTGTGGATATTGCATCATAGCTGATTTTCCGAAAGGTGCCCACGTTCTACTATGTCGACGAAACGGCTGGGTCCCATCGACCCGTGTATGCCAACAAAAACCATTTCCAACTCCGTTGTTGATCGAGGTACAGAACCACGCGTGTGAGTGGCATATACTCCGTGGTGAAAATGATGTTGGAATATTCCCGCTACCGCAGCCTTGGCCATTCCGACGATATTGGGCTAAGGAGCCCCGTCATTGACAAAACATCCAGGCAAAAATGTACCACCCTCACGATATCAAGCATCAGACCCTGGTGCTCACCCTTTGGTGTTGAGTGGGCGTGAGAACGGTCTCGTCGGCCTTGAGCAGCCTCTGTTTCGACACCTTCTGGCCCGTGTCCAGGCGGTCGGACCTCTGCGAAAGAGTCAGTTCACGTTGATCAGTGGTCGGCAGCATCGGGCGAAAGTCCGCCGGTGGCAAAGAAGGGAGTTCGAAAACCGTTTGAGGCGTCCTAGGATAGGGGTAGCACATATTGGCCAACGTTGTTGCTGGTTGACGGGGCTCCGCAACTGTGAAACCGCCCAGTATCGTTGTGTTTTACACTGAGATTCGTTTTATACCTTGGCCGTGGGATTTTTCATCGGGTTGCACATTAATTTATTCCTGACGTCGGGTTTCTAGTGGGACACTGGGCCCTTGAAGTGAGGGGCCTCTCTTTATCGCAGCATGTGTCGTTGACACCTCTCTTTGGCACTGACGAGTATTTGATAATACCATTTATATCGCTATTTGATACCCGCTGATATAACGATTTGATCACCGTTGATGTGTCTCTTTGATAAACAATCGTGTATTTTTTTCTACAACAGTTGACATTACTGGTTTGAACATTTTCGGAGTCATGCCACCAGTAGTGGATGCGCGGCGTTTTTTTTCTACTAAAGGCTCCTTACTTGAGGACCTGTACCCTCCTCCTTGAAACTGATTCGGGGAATGAGAACAGTACTACCCGATGAACAATCGAACCACCTAGGTCTGCACTGAAAATGACTGAGAAAAGCACAATGAAATTCCGACGATTTTGGGTTAAGGAGCCCCGTCGGTCAGAAACTACAGTATTAGACAAAAAAAGTGCTACATCTATCGTAGTAGGACGTGCCGTTGGTGTCACTACAGTGTTTGACAACCGTTGATATCACTTCATGTAGGGTGTTTCGTGTCGAGGAGATACGGATTACTGTAGTGCCGACTCGCCGGAAAGCTTCCCAGTGTCGGCCAAAACATTTCCTCGAACGCGTCACTGGCCTGACAAGTGGATTCCCATGTGGGGGTGATGATGTAATGACCAAGGCTTTGGACCAAGTCTACGGCAGGGGACCCGTGCTACGATACATCACATTCTGGCCCAATCGGTTTCGGAAAGAGGGGGCTCCATAGTCCCAAATCGTCGGAAATTCGTTCCTGGTTTGCAATATGTTTCGTTGCATTCATAGGGCGACTGAATTGTTCATCGGGTAACCCTCTTGATTTTGTCCAAGTCAGTTTTTGAGTAAAGTATAGAGCTCCTCAAGTGAGGAGCTTCGAGAAACAATCGGTGCACCCTAATGATACCGTAGCCTGCGTAAGGGGGGTCATGTTTGGGGTCTGAGGTTTCGCCTACTCAAAGCCACTCGCGCGAGTGGCTATGTGACTCCCCACATTAATTTCAGCCATATCTGGTTTGTTGCGCTTTTCGGTTTTAGCGTTACGCACCGCCACATTACATGTTTTTGTTACGCCGCGCCACAACAAAGTTGTTTCAAGTCTATTTTGGGGTGAAGTTTAGACCCACTCGTGCGGTCAAAATCGGGTTATCCCTCGCCACCATAAGCCTTGGCGTATACTGTACGGGGATCATTTCTAGGGCTTCGTTTTTAATCGGCTCGGGCCACTGGCGAGGGTGGCTACCCTTCTTGTCTGTGCTTTTCGGTTTCGTGACATGCACGACCATGGACGAGGCATGCTACGGTCGAGATGCAACATTTCTTTTTCTGAGGCTCCGAACTTGAGGAGCTCGCACCTCTCGCAAAAAACTGTGTTTTTTTTTTTTTATGTGCTACCCGGTGAACAATATCATGTCCTAGGTAAACAGCGAAAGCAGTTGCAAAACAACATACCGAAAATTCCAACGATTTTGGGTTAAGGAGCCCCGTCATGCACAAAACAAAAAAGGCAAAACGTGCTACCCTCTATCGTAGCACGAGTCGGAAAGTTGTGGTACGCTTGAGTAAACATCGTAGTTTAAAGTCTGGTTTGAGTGAGGCACAGAACCTAATATCGGCAGTGAAAATGATGTTATAACATCCCCCCTACCAAGAACCTAATATCGGCAGTGAAAATGATGTTATAACATCCCCCCTACCAAGAACCTAATATCGGCTGTGAAAATGATGTATTGACATCCCCCCTACCATAGCCTCAAGGCAATGTCATGCACAAGATAAGGTCAAGGTAGTGCACACGCTTCGCACTTGGAGGGCCTCCAACACTTGCTGCGGGCCGCTCTGACACAGGAACCAGGGGCGCGTGCTACACGATAGAGACATCACCAACTTTTTTTCTGAAACTTCTCACTTTAGGAGGTCTCCACCCCACCCATACATCCGACTCGGATCAAAAGCCGAAAGTGCGATTCGATGAACAATGTCATGGCCTATGTACACAAGGAGCACTGGTGTAGAACGAAAAAGGTGTGCCCACGACATTGGGTAGTTCCTCAGGTGGCAATCAGAAAAAAAATACTATGTACCGAAAGGTGACCCCCTTATCGTCGGTAGAGGGGGTGATTTCGGGTCGTAACTGTTCTGCCTGACGTAGCTCCCGATTTTATGGAACTGGTCAACACACTGCCCAACATAGTAGCAGCCCTACTTGTCCAAATTGTGTTTTCTGTGGTGTACCTAGACGATGGGACCACTCTTCTGATTCCGTGTACACCGTTTATCAACAACAGGTCTGCGGGTGAGGTATAGAGCTCGTGTTGCTATTACGGAGGACCATTGTATTCAGGACCTACGATATACACAAAAACCTATATATTCCACTGTTTTTGCTACCCATATTTGGTCCTGATTACTATGTTCCCCCGTAATAGTAAACCATCGAAACATCGGGCACCCCCTTCTACCATCGCATGGGTTCATTTTGTTTTGTGCAGGCGTGTGGATGATATCGCTCCTCCTGTGAGTAGTATCAAACGCATCATACGTCCCCCCTTACCGAAGTATCCAACGCGCGTGGTAAAATGTGGGACATACTACGATAGAGGCGCACCAGTGTTATTCTGAGGCTCCTCACTTTTAGGAGATCTGTACTTCACCCACAAACTGATTTCGAGTAAACTACAAGTGCAATGCAACGGTGAACAAACCCATGGCCTTGGTGTCGTACGACATATTTTTTTGCAAAACAAGAACAACATCTCGACGAATTCGGGTTTTATAAGGAGCCCCGTCCTCCAGAAACAAAAAAAAACTCCAAAAACGTGCTGCCTCTATCGTGGAACGCGTCGTGGCTGACACATATTAGCAAAAATATGTTGTCTGACAGACGCGGCTACTCAACCGAGGAGCTACCCAATATCGTCGGAATAACTTCTGTGTTTTACGATTCATAGAATTCGTTGTCTACCTAGGACGATGAATTCTTGATTGATCGTGGTGCCTTTTAACTCAAGATTGTCCAGGCCAGTGTTCGGGTAAGGGGATTGGAACCTCAACTAAATGAGGTGTTAACCCTGTCGTAGCATGCGACACCCCATACAATGGCACGGCTCAAAGACCGGTAAGCGGCCGTATCCACATACCGGTCGTTCAGGTAGTCCGGCACCCCGTTCGATGTCCCCCTCCAAGATTGACGCGTTGGCCCGGTGTGTGGCAACGGCGTGTACGCTTCCTTCGTCTCCGGTACCAGGTACCTCTGCTTGCGTGGCAAATGTCTCCACGAGGTAGTCACCGATGTTTGGTCGTCCGAAGACAAGCTTCACGGGATCCTCCGTCTTGACTCTCGCATTAGCTTGGATCGCTTTAGCTGGGGTCTTGGGTTTGACGATGTCGGGGTGGTGAGGCCGCTCAGTCTTCTTCACATTGGCGGTGGCGTGCGGCTTGGTTATGACGATGTCGAGGCGGTGATGTCGCTCCGTTTGCTACACAAATCACGGTGCAGTGTCGAGGGTCAGTTTGGGCCAGGGAGCAAGAGAAAGCTTATGGAACACTGCGGGTAGTCCCGGGACACGCTCTCCGCCATTGGGATGGTACTCGATAGACACGCAGTCAAATCTTTCAGAAAGGCCGGCGGAGGTACTTGAGACTAAACTTAGTTTGCGCACGCATGGTGTAGCCTTGGATGGTGATGACAAGACATAGTGTTGTATCTCGAACGAGTATCATTAACCTTCCACGTCTTATTCCTTACTTTTCTTGTACGAAGCAACAGAAGAACCCCTTAATGACTGCAGGGTCATGTTGGCACTAGGCGCGTGCTACGATAGAGGTAGCGCTTTTTGAATTTTTTGCTTCTGAATGACAGCGCTCCTTAACCCAAAATCGTCGGAATGTCGTTCTTGTTTTTCAATCCGAATTTTTTGTGTGGCTAGGCCACGGGTTTGACCATCCGGTTGAACTTTCAGTTTACTCAACATACGTGTTTGGGTGAGGTATGAAGCTCCTCTAAGTGAGGAGCCCCAGAAACAAAATGGTGCACATTTACCCTAGAATGTGTCACTAGTAAACCTCGTTGTGTTCAAGAGCCTTCGAGGGTGGATCCATACCTAGATATACGATGGCAGTTCTATGATTTCGGAAACATCGACAATGTAGTTGTACCAACGTGTACACCGTCCTACAACGAGCTAGCCAAGGAGCGACGAGGCGGGATTGGTCAGCCTAAAGCGACCACGTACGCTACGAAAGGGGTGGAACTTTTTGGCAAACGAATTTCCGGAATGACGGCGCTCCTTAACTCTAACAACGGGATGTCGTCCTGTTTATGATTTATTCGTTGTATACCTAGCCCATGGGATTGTTCCTCGGGGTGCACTTTCGTTTTTTTATCAGTATCAGGTGTTGGGTGAGGTATATGGAGCCCATCAAAATGAGGAGTCACAGATATAATTGGTGCGCCCGCTACCATAGCGTGCATCATCACGTTTTGGCCAAAACGGTTCGGACTAACGGGGTTCTTCAGCTGAGGCTCACTATTATTGGAAGAGCATGTTTGTGTTTCAGTATTGACACACGCTAAAGTAGGGATACAACCCAACGTTTTCCGGCTCTCCTCACATGGGAAGATCTATACCTCACCCAAGACCCTACTTCAACAAACATTTTTCTCTTTATCAGATGTCAATGCCATGACCTAGCCATACAGCAACAAGTATTGAAACCTACAAATGGCATTCGAATGGCAATGGGCAATGATTCAGTTGAGGAACCCCGTCCATCAGAAGCGTTTTCGCCAAATAGAGGTACAGTACCCCGTTTGCGGCACGGGTCGAATATTTTGACACATGCGCTTACGATAGAGGTGCACCAGTTTTTTTTCTGAGGCCCCTCACTTGAGGAGATCTGTACTTCACCCACAAACTGATTTTGAGTAAAATATGAGAAGTGTCAACCAAATGAACAAACCCATGGCCTAGGTATACAAAACAATAATTTAAGAAAAACAAGAATTGACATCTCGACGAATTCGGGTCAAGGAGCCCCATCATTCAGAAACAAAATCGCCAAAAAGCGCAACCTCTATTGTAGCACGCGTCTTTTTTGTGTCGTATACCTGGGCCATGCGGTGGCTCATCGGTTTGCAATTTCAATTTTGCTCATAGGCAGCACAGAGGTTCTCAGCGAGGAGCCCCAGGAAACATGATGTGCACAAATACCGTGTGGCATCTGTCCAGAACGGCGTGTGCCGGACCTCAGAGTAGGCTTAAGTGTTTCGGGCGTGATACACTTTGTTGCCTGAGGCTCCTCGCTGAGGACCTCTATTTCTGCCTATGAGCAAATATGAAGTGCAAACCAAGGTGGACCGCAATAGCCTAGGTATACAGCAACTGTTATTGTAAAACAAAAATTGGCTTCCAACGATATTGGGTATAGTTGCTCCGTTGAGGAGTCTCGTTAGTCTGATCCATCCCACGAACATCTGTGGCACTCACCAAGCTTCCCTCGGGTCCGAACATACCCAACGGCATCAATTGGCTAGGCGGAGGAGTGTCCAGCTCGTCAAAATCGTCGCTAGTGATCGACAGTACCTCGCTAGCGTCGTGGACAGCTCGTTTCGGCCTGGCATATGTCCGGTTTGGGCAAGGCAAGGCGTCAGGTTTAGGCGAGACACCTTGTGGCTGGTGCAGCGTGTTGGGACATCACCTACAGAAAGTGCCAATATATTTAGCTCGTCGGAGATGCCGAATGTATTACCCAATGCTCGTTACAACAACAGAGTAACACCGCGCTCGCTCGCGCCCACCCTTTGCTTCCCTGTCAACATCATCTGACAGCTAAATGATTGATATTGACGACTTGGTGATCACACCTGCAGTGATTCAGTTGCGAACTCATCGCCTTGCGGATTCAGGACAGTCAATAGATGGTGTCTCTCGGACGAAAATGCAATCCAGATCATACGCTGAACCTTGTCGTAGGTCGACGCGTAGCACAAACTCACATTGGTGTCGTTGAAGACCTGAAGCTCCTCCGGGCGTTCGCTTCCACGACCTGTACAATGAAAATGTATCAACCAGGTGTGACTACTGCAGACGCATCGGTTAAATACTCTTGGATGGACTAGTGGGAGACAACATTGTAGTGGTAGTAACGCAATCCCATGAACGGTTAGTGAAAAATTAGGTTCTCGGATATGAGTCGTCGATCGCTTGTAATAGCTTTCGGGAAGAGGGATTAACTGCGAATCAGAAAATAAACATTTGATGACTTGTCAAAAAGCATTCTCTCTCGACAACACTCACGTGAATATCCAAAGGCCCGAGCAGGCTTTGGAGGGCGCCTTTGGTCGTCTCGGTCGGTTTCCCGGTGAGATGCACGGTACTGCGTACCTGCCGAAGCTGTTCCACCAAAAGGGAAGAAGACGGTTGCACAACGTTTGATAAGGGAATAGACTCATTCTATGGTAAGGGTGCACCTGGTTCGTCAGGCTCCTCAGT
This sequence comes from Laminaria ephemera, assembly GCA_036873875.1. Classification (NCBI taxonomy): domain Eukaryota; class Phaeophyceae; order Laminariales; family Laminariaceae; genus Laminaria; species Laminaria ephemera. The sequence goes on along the minus strand of JAYJMJ010061092.1, from coordinate 9,215 downwards.
TGAGGAGCTCTATATATCTAACCCAAAACATTTGATTGGACAGAAATGTAAAGCGCAACCCGATGAGCAGTCCCATGGCCTCTAGATGTACGACGAAACATTAGTGTTTTAACACAAATTATATTCCAACGATAATGGGCAATTCCTTAGTGGAGGAGCCTCGTTGGTCTGAATTTGGTTTCGTCGAAAGGGGCTACCTGTACCGTAGCACGCGTCTATAGACCCATGGATCCATGGCCAACCATACTCGGTGCCTTTTGCTGTCAGGTTGGAGGGGCTAGCCGGAAGCCACGAGACGGTGGGGCTTGCAGTTGTGAGACCATACAATTATTTCCCGCTGGGGTCCTCGACTGAGCAGCTACCTAAGAATTGGATACGATGCCTAGTTTGCGATGTTTCACTAAGGCGGCAGGTTGGGAGGGTACCCCCAATTTCACTACCAAGATTAGTTTCCGTTCCTCACTAAAACCCGGACTTTAATATATGTTATTTGCTCCACGCAATACAACATTCCATGGCCGCGCATATCGCGAAACCCAAAAGCGCAGAAGAGTAGAGTGGCCACGCTCGTCAGCGGCCCCAAGCCGCTGAAAACCCGAGACTCTCAAAGTGACCCCTCCAGCGTAGCCTCGGTAATTTGTCAATGGACACCTGGCCCATGGTCATTTATATCGGGCTTGGGCTACCAGTTTTCGCAAAGTCGGGTGTTGAACGGTGAAGAGAGCTCCTCAAGCAAGGAGCATTAGAAACTCTTCGCGCTGTCCTTACCGTACCGGGTGTCCGGGGCTGAACGTAAATAGTAGATTTCCGGGGCTGAACGTAAATAGTAGATTTCCGAACAAGCCTCAGCGACACGCTACGGTACGGGTGCACCTGTTCTTTGTTGTGCTCCCTACTCGAGAAACTCTATCCCTCATCCGAACATCCGAGCAGAAAATTCAGAAATACAGAAAGTGCAACCCGACGAACAACCCTATTGCCCAGATTTAGAACGAACAACAGCGCAAAACAATAATGGTATTCCGACGGTATTGAGATCAGGAGCCCCTTAATTCAGAAGATGTTCTTGGCAGGAAGTGCTACCCCTATTGTAGCAATTATCCTCACTATATAGTATATAGTATATAGTATGCTGTGTACGGCGTAGCCTCACACGCCGTGGGCGGGTGAAATAAACATTCTTGTTGAACGTCGTGCGTCATAGGAGGATGGCCGCATCTACCGACCACTCATGGCCCTGCGGCGGCTGGGCAGGATGCATAAGACCGGGGATACACACCCAAACACGTGCGACTGGCGCCCACCATGGGATGTTTGTAACATTGGCGCGAGGCCTGTCCGCATCAGCCTGTTAGTCGAGGTGCGGCTGTGCTCTTGAGATGCTGATTTAGCGCACACCGAAGCCAGGTTGACTCGGTAAAGTAAAGACGTCTTTGGTTCATCATGTGCATATACGGGGTCTTTTGGCGGGGTCAACGTCAACATCACCCTGGCGAACAACCTCAACTGCGTTGTCTTCCCCTACAGCCATATTTTGACGGCTGCTACGACAGAGATATCACACGTCAAAATATTTCTCTGAGGCTCGCGGCTTTGACAAGATGTATTCTTCAGCCGAAAAACGACTTCTTGAGAAAACACTGAAATGGAAACCTGACAATCAATCCCAAGGTCGATCGGCGTATAAATGTTGTAAAACATAAATGGGCTTTCAGCAAAATACCGGGTAGTGCCTCAGGTGACCAGCCCCTTCCGCCAGAAAATGGTTTGGCCGAAAGGGGCTACCTCTATCGTAGCACGTGCCACACCTGTTTTTCGAAGAGCGCTACCATGCCCCCGTCCCTCGACATCCAAAGCAGGTGGATGTTCTTCTTCTTGTCATACCTAATAGTGGTTGGGATACCGCGGTGGCGAGTCAGAGAAAGCGCATTATGTTAGTCTTAAAAGTCTATGCGCACGAACAAAACGGGTAGCCTATTGATCCAAACACGTGCCATGCGTACGAAGAGTCCTCAAGAACTATCTTTTGTACCATAAACGTGACACTGGAATACCTCGCGGTGGCTTTGGATGATATACTTCGGCGAAGGGTCTTGACCATTTGAAATCACAACAGTGCAACCAGCGATGTGCACGGAGTTGTACGTACGTAGAGCGCTCTGCATGTTAGGCCCCCGGGTATGAAACATTTTTCGATTGGCACAATAGATTAGGGTGTGGTGTAAATCAGCAATGCACACCAACCTTATATCTACCCTATGACCAAAATATACACCAGGTATCTAAGAAGCACTAATCCATTGAAGAAATACTACATGGTAAACCGCACTGTAGGCCAAAACCGCAGAATAGGGCAGCGTGGGACATCTCAGAGCTGTCAGCGATCGGAGCTCTCAGCTAAAGAACACAACTTGATTCCCGTTCGCTCCCACTCGGTGGCGCATATCCTCGGCGGCACATTGCCACCGGTATTCGTATCGCTCGACACTGCTTGAACATCCGGCCACCATTAACTTTTTGGGTGTGTCGGTAGCTGTGCCGCTCGATTGGGCGTCCAAATCTCACCTCTCGATGATAGATACGGCAGGTGTAATTCCAGCACCAGTGCACACGAGGACAACTGATGGAAACATCGTGCAGAACGCAGCGCCGAAGTAGGAACAACACCAAACGTTCAAGGTTGAGCGGTGGGAGGTGAAATGTTTGGTGAGACAGGCGAGTGTATCGCCTAGACCTTGGATAGAAAAACATTGACATTATAATTCTGTCGGGCGTTTCCGATGGTAGTATTAATTGTAAAGAAACGACCGAAATCCTCGTATCCCCCGAAAAACCAAACCAGCGGATTACAGGCACACCTATAGCCGCACCGGCGTTTTGTTCAACCTCTCGCACGGATGGAGAGGGCGGCGCCTATAGAGAGCCCAAACGCCATAGTTTGGTTGACGCGTTTGGGGTTTAGAGTGATAGCGTGAATAACAGCAGCATTAATCAACCAATAAACGGTAACGGTACACAGTCGGAAAAAGGGCCGTCCTATTATCAATAAAAAACGCCCAATCAAGGGCCCAACTACATTCCTCCGCCCGAGATATAGCGAACCGCTTGGAGCCTGGTTGCGCATGTCCACCAACAGTGGGATTCGCGAATATAGCGTACAATGAGTGGATCTCTCTGCAATCTTGAATATGGCACACCGCAGAATAAGTGTTCGTATTCACCGTTGTCGTAATATATGGACTTCTCCATGAGGCTGGGCTGCGCCGCGGTAATCCACAGGGGAAGACGATCCTGCTCCAGACCGAGGCGAAAAAGGTCCTGGGTCCAGTCTCCCACCTACTACGTTGAAGACGAACCGACAACGTCATGGATCAGGAACTAGTTTGACAATTTTCTGCCGAGCATGGATTGTACAACAAACCGCATGATAAACCGGCAGGCGGGTCTCCTCAACTGACGAACTGCTCAACATCGTAGATGCTTTCCAATACTGGTTGTTGTATACCCAGGCCGTGGGACGGTTGATCGGGTTGCATTCTTCATTTTCATTTCCGTTTCCTTTCGGGTGATATATAGAGCTAACCCAAATGCGGAGCCTCGGATAAATGGTGCTAACTAGTACTAGGTGGGAGTCGCCGACCTATATCCTTCATGAGGACATACACATCTCGTAACACGCGCGATCGGAGTACCACTCACAGCTTGCAAATATGAGTTTCGACGAAATCCTAGATCTCACAGCTGGAGCGTATTTTTAACTTTTTATAAGCAGACGCAACGAAACTCTGTCTCATGTATCATGTCGTAGTACGTAAGCGCAGACTAGCCTTCTCGGTGGGCTACATTGTTGAGTTTTTTGTGGGATTGCGCGTACTCCCGTGGGTGTATCATGGAATGCCACGGGATCCCACCGTGGCATCTCACGGCATCCCGCAGGAACTCCCCTGGAATCCCGTGGGGTCCGTTGGGATCCCGCAGTATGCCAGGTGAAACCCACGGGATCCCACGGGGTCCCATGGGTCCCCTCGCGTTCCAACCTGGCATCCCGCGGGATTCCGGTTAATTCCGAAGGATCTCCCCTCCATGGAACTTTTCGCGGGAATTCCTCAGAAATCCCCACGATAAATCCCACGGGACTCCGCCATAGTTCCCGCGGGAGTTCCCATGGGATATCCCACGGCATCCGTCGGGGTCCCTTGAGAATCCAAGGCGTGCATCTAAGTTTCGTGCAACTCGATCAATTTGCATCATTCCACCTGAACGCGTGAAGGCTGTTCTTTCCCTTTGACGCGTACCACGATAGAGGTAGCCCTTTTCGGCTTTTTTTTTTGTTTCTGACCTGGATGTATGCAACGATAGAGATGCACCAGTTTTTTTTTCTGAGTCTCCTCACTTGAGGAGCTCTGTACTTCCACCCACAAATTGATTTTGTGTAAACTAAAAGTGCAACCCGATGAACAAATCCATGGCCTAGGTATACAAAAAGATCAGATAGCGAGACAAGAATGACATCCCGACGAATTTTGGGTTAAGGAGCCCCGTTATTCAGAAAATATTTTTGCCGAAAAGGGCTACCTCTATCGCAGCACGCGTCAATGACGGGGCTCCTTAACCCAAAAATCGTCGGAATGTCATTCTTTTGTGTTGCCATATGTTTGTTTTTTTTTTGTATTCCGAGGCCATATATATATGTAGGTTTGTTCATCGGGTTGCGCTTATTTCTCATTCTTCTCAAAATCAGTTTTTTTGGGGGGTGAGGTTTTAGAGCTCCTCACGTGAGGAGCCCGAGAAAAAAAACAAAACAAAAACGAGACGCATGCTACGAATAGAGGTGCACCATTTTTTTTTTTCTGAGGCTCCTCACTTGAGGAGCTCAATACCTCTCCCAAAAAAATTATTTGGGGGGGGGGAAAAGTGCTATTATACCCGATGAACAATCCCACATGGCTTAGGCATATACAACGAAAACTATTCCAAAAAAAAAAGGAAAAAGGTGAAATTTCGACGATTTTGGGTTAAGGAGCCCCGTCATTCAGAAAACGTTTCAGACAAAAGTGCTATACCTCTGTCGTAGCGTGTGTCCTTTGAGGCTTCAGACGGGAAAAATCATCGAAAACAAAACAAAATGACGATTACACACCACACGAGGCATCCCGGTGTTCTGGGGTAGGAAACGAGAGTGCTACGATCATGGAGGTAGCACGTTTTGTCTAAAGCGGTTTCTGAATGACGGGGGGCTCCTTAACACCCCAAAATCGTCGGAACTTCAAAACAAACTTGCAACGTTTTTTTTTGTATACCTGGACCATGGAATTGTTCATCATCGGGTAGCACTTTTGTTTTCCCCCCCAAAAATCAAGTTTTTGGAAGAGGTATAGAAGCTCCTCAAGTGAGGTTCTCCTCAGAAAATATGGTGCATCACTATCATAGCAGCATGCGTCCGGAGTAGGTTGTGTATCCGAACTGCAATGCAAGGAGATGTACCACACGGGGGCGCGGCACGGTGATACGCGTACGGTAACTCTGCTGCACGATCTTCCTAGTCCCGCTTTTGATAAAACACCACGATATATCTTTCGTCGCTTTTTTTTGCCGCTGAACACGGGCGCGGGATCCCACACGCCACGCACGCGTTGTCTCGCGAGTTCCCGCGAATTCCCACGAGACCCAACTTGCCTCCCGCTGTTGTATCCGCGAGTTCCCTCGAGTTCTCGCGAGTTACCACGAGGTCCTGCGAGATCCCACAAGCTTGCCTTGTTCTCGCACGATTAACCGTAACCCCTAACCAACCCTAACCACACGGGAGCCCGTGATATCCCAGGTGGGGTCCCACGGCATCCCGCGGCATCCCACGAGATCCCAACTGGGATGTCGTGGGGAGCAGCGGCTTCCCACGTGGGATCCCGCGGCATTTCGCGAAATCCCGCGGTATTCCATGGTACTCTCCCCTCGGGAGTCTGCCCAAAAACCCAATTCGGTCGTAATGTAATCATTGACAGACCTCAGGATAGGAGCGGAGGCGCAATTTGGCAATATCATACGAGCCTTCACCACCTATGGCAAACCTTGCATCTGATGCAAATAAGTTAGGCTACGTACTGTAGCTCTCTCACTAGGAACTCGCGCAAGAACTACTTTTTTTTAACAGTTTAACTGTCATCGAAGGAAATATGGAATGTGAAATGCGTTAATTTTTGTTTGCTATACGGTCGATTCTGATTTTCAAATAGTGAAAAAAAATAGAATACAAGTAAATAAATACCTTATTCTTCTTTTCTTTCTTCCTTGCAAGTAGTCTGGTGTGCTGACTTGCATATGTTACCGTTTGTGTTTTTTTTCTTTTCTTTTTTGTCCATTTTTAGTGCGATTTCGTCGGATTTTAAGTAGTATCGTTTGATTTTCTGCGATGTTCTGCGATTTTGTGTGAGTTTCGTTGATTTTCTATGTTTTTAAGAAGAAATGATGTGCTTTGGTCCGATTTTGTGGAGGTTTTGTAAGGTTTTGTGCACTTTAAGTGCGATTTCCGTGTTAATCTGACTGATTTCGTGCGCGATTTTTACATGATTTTGTGTGATTGTGACCAAAGCGGCGCACTGCCTTGCGTTCCACCTGTTCGTCGTGTCTTTAAGGTCCTCTCGCTAACCTTTCGGTTGACGAAAATGGTCATAATTCCGTGGTAAAATTCACCAAGGAGTTGTTCTGTAGATAAAAGGAGGAAATCACGCTCGGCAGTGCGGAGGGGGGTGCATGCCATGTGGGCTTGATTTCGTTGCATCTCGTGGCAATATTATCGTTGAGCGTATCGTTGATGGGTGTGTTGGTGGGAATTTTTGCACGAGCGATCTTAGGTTATCCTTTATCCTTCCATTTGACGAATAGCACCATACTTCAGTGGTGAGGTTCTCCTGCGAGATGTTCTGTAAATGGATTAAGTGCGCTCCGTTGTGCGAAGGGGGGGGCATGTTGTGGGCTTGATTTCGTTGCATCTGGTGGCAATGCTGTCGTTTCACTCTACTGCAAGCTGTTTTGTAGATAAATAATTTAAGGCGAGTAGATGTAGAAAGTGCGTCACGTTGTGGGCAGCAGTGTGCCGGCTAAGTTGCCGGCAGTGTGCCTGTTAGGCCTTGCGTAGCACTGGACGGTGATAACGCCTTCGCAGTTTCTAGGGGTTTGCGTCTGCACTTTCCTTAGCGTTTTCTTCTTTGAAACATCATGTGCGTGTGTCGTAATGAACCTTGCCATTGCATGGCCGTTGGCATCGATTGTGATCATGACATTTGGCGATTGACCTCCTCAACCCTCCTATTCGTTGATTATATCATTAACGGGTGTGTTGGTGGGAACTATTGCACGAGCGGTGTTATCTCATCCCGTATCTTTCCGTTGACGAATAGCACCATACTTCAGTGGTGAAATTCTCGTGCGAGATGCTCTGTACATTAATCAAGGGCGCTTCCTTGTGCGAAGGGGGGGGGTATGTTGTGGGCTTGGTTTCCTTGCATCTGCTGGCAACGTTGTCGTTGACTCTACTGCAGGTTGTTTTGTAGATGAATAATTTTGACGCGAGTAGACGCAGAAAGTGCGTCACGTTGTGGGGAGTAGTGCGCCTGCAAAATTGCCAGCAGGGTGCCTGTTAAGTTACTCTGGATCAAGTAGTGGGGAGGGAGGCATCGAGAGAGAGAGTTGAACACATGTAACAAATGGACTGGCAACACATAACATACCTCATGTCTCATATCTATGCCTTGCGTATAGCTCTGGACGGTGATAACGCCTTCGCGGTCCTAGGGGTTTGAGTCTGCACTTCCTTCGCGTTATTTTGTGCGAAAGCATCACGTACGTGTGTCGTCATGAACCTTGCCATTACATTGCCGTTGGCATCAATTGTGATCATGACATTTGGCGATTTATCTTCCCAGTCCTCCTCCCATTTCCGGGCCATGTCTGCCGTCGACTTTCCAACCCCTAACACCTACGACAAGAGCTGCTATTTTTTTTTGTATCTCCCACCCATCCTCTCTACCCCTCAACCCTTTCACTCCTACCCGGAGCGTGTGTGCCGGCGGTAGCCGGCTTACACGCGGAGCCTTGTATAATAATAGTATCGAAACCGTCGAACGTTACAATCCAAGGCCAACCCATCCCACGAAAAATCAGGGAACAATTTAGTGAGAAAAGCGTTTTTCTGCCATTTTTTTTATTTTCCGACCTTATTTTCTCGTGGGTTTTGGTTGGCCTTGGGTTAAGACGTTCGTCGGTTTCAACACTAATTTTATATTTTTTCCAACCCCAACAGAGCAGAGGTTGGAAATCGCCAACACCCTATCGTGGGGCCGGCTCAATTACCTATAATGAAATCAATTTCCTACGTTATACTATTAGGGTGTTTGCGATCTCAAAATTCTTTTGGGTTGGATAAAATGTAAAACTAGCATTGAAACCGACGAATCTCATAGCCCATGGCCAACCAACCCACGAAAAAATTAGGTTGGAAATTGAAAAAAATGGTAGGGAAAAAATAAATAAAAATAATCTGATTTTTCTTGGGTTGGGTTGGCCTTGGAGTGTGATTTTCGACGGTTTCGATACTATTATTATATGTTTCCTACCCAACTCCTACTCAACCAAAGTTGGTACATCGCAAACACGCTATCAATAGTAGGCAGGAGTTGGTATGAAGTCAAATTACTACGTTACAGGCAGCAGGGTTTGTGCCCTACCAAGTTCATACGATGTACAACATGGTTTTCTCATTCGTTGTGCAAATTTTGAGCCAAAAAATCTCCAAACTCCCCCATTTTTTCTGAAGCAAAATTGCTGTAGCGAATAACTGTAGTTCGCGGGGAGCGGGGGGACTCGGTGTGGTTGGTTGCATCGCCCGAACCGGCGAGTCCTCTCCGCCTTCTCGAGCTACGAGGCGGACAAGACACCGTACTACGGATTGTAACATACCAGGTACGAAATATTTATGCACATATATCTCAAATTAGTCTCAACATCCATAGCTATGATAACGCACATATATATACCATTGGCTACAGTATTATACGTCCCCGATAGTCTAGTGGGTTAACCTCGTAACCACTAAGTAAGGTCGATTTCGCAGGTTTGAGCCCCCCCGAGTGCATACTCGTACTCGTAGGGACCTTTTCTTGTGCTAAAAATTGACTTGCGGAAAGCGCGAGAGCGTGAGTTAGCAAAATTCGATGAAAATC
>JAYJMJ010060783.1:0-20296 GCA_036873875.1 Laminaria ephemera | reverse complement strand
CTGGGGAGAGGGAGAGAGAGCGGTGGTTTGTGTGTGATTGGTACAGCAGTAGAGAGAGAGCGAATCAACCTAATCATGGACATCAAGCAGATGGTTCTTGCCCGTCTTCGTCGGTAACAGAGGCATGGACGCTGAGGTGGTGGTTGGTCGTTGTGGTCGAATAGCCCGTCCATTTTCGGGTAGGGGGGTATAATAATCGGGTACCTCTTGGGGGGTAAGTAGCCAAAATCTGGTATACCCGGCGGATATGTGGCCAGCTTCGGTTGGTGGCCGGCGTTGGCGAATGAGATGGCGCCTTGGGACCGTTGCGGTCACTGAAATACAAAGGTACCCGATGTTGGCCACAAAGGCACCGGGTACACCCGATTTTGGCCACTTGCCTTCTTATTAATTGAACCTGTCCTCATGACGTATCCTTTGTTTTACTGCTGTCATATCGTACTATTAATATTTATATTATTATAGTTTACCGGTATGGCCCAGTTCACATTAACAGCAGTAGCCGATAGCCCCTAATCGCATTACTCGGCATTCTCGAAAGCGGCAGAGCTACATACTGGTGGGCGGCTGGAATCATCGGGCATTGACATGTGAGATGATATATAGTTACCTACTGGTACGTACCGGGTATATAGGGTACGAGCTGGACCTAGAACAACGTGTTTTTGCATCTGCGAGCGTTTCAAGACCGCCTACCGTACCTTGTCGATGTATTATGGGACTCGCTATCTTGCCACTGACGACGAAACGCGTCGTCGCCGTCGCCAGATTATTTTGTAGCAGATGCGTGTATCAGAGTAAAAGTACTGCTGTAGATACCACAAATACGTCAATCAGCCGGTTTCGGAAATATATCGACCCATTGGGTACTTGGTAGTAAATACAGTAGTTGATATAGTGTTCTTCAGTTTCTCAAGCTGCGCGATGACATTTCTTGAGCGACGTGCGATGCCGTTGGCCTTCTTAGGAAAATCCTGGTGGTTTCGTTCGACCCACGACTTGCTTGCGCCGACAAGTGGACCATCTTCGTTCTGTCTTTGTCAAACTACTAGTCGTTCCTTATGTTAATGCTGACTCAGGCAAGCGGCAAGTGTGTGAGCATAAATAGTGAGACCTGGGTGGAGGCGCGCCAAAGCGGCAACGAACGAATGGTGCATGCTACGGCAATGACGATGGGGTGGTATTGCAGAGGCACGCGTCGTTTCCGCAGCGATATGACGACTACCGCTGCTGCTGCTATGTATTAAAAATATACTGGTATATGATACTGTACGCAACGTTTCCATCTCTTCTCACTGCCAAAGCACATCCATTCAACGTGAGCTGTTCATGGCAGGCAGCAAGTACAATGGCACCAGACCGAGTGTATTCCAAGACTTGCTGCTCGAGGTTGTTTATGATTCTGCATTTTTTCCACTGTCGTCCCTGCTGGAAGTCATTCGCGCAGCACGTCAGACGACTGCACTCTGTATTATTTCTCGCTGTCGCTCATCAGAACGTACGTAGACATACATACACACAGGCAACACTTCAGGTAGCAGCGTTGTAGCTGAAGGATAGTACGAGTCATGTCCGTCAATAGTGACGTTGCATACTGGCAGCACTCCAGACAGCAACGCTGTGCAGCCAGTAGTGCAGACAGAGGGGCTGCTTTCGGAGATATGGCCTATACTGTGTAGCTATATCGCGCGCTCGTACTATCTGTGATATACAATATCAGCGGTACCATGTCATGGAAGTGTTATATTTCGTCGCACGCGACATGTAGTATCTCTTGTGGTTGTTTTTGCGATGAATGCGTGGCAGAACCGACTGATATCCTGTCTGGACGTGTACGCATTTATTTGCTACGCCAAGGGCAGGCGACAAAAAGAGAAAACGATGCCACACACCAAAAATGGTCGGATTGAAAAACAAACCGGATCGCTGTAATCACAAGAGGAATTAAGCGAAAAAACTTTTTTTCGTTTTCCTCCACTCTTTTCACTTGGTTTTAGAACCCCTTCGCCGCCCCCCGGTAGACGGGGTGGAGGGGGGGGAGGGGGGGGGGGGGGGGGTCACCAAAACCATGTAAAAAAGAAGAAAAAAATATAGAATTAAAAATTCAAGTTTTGGCTTAGTTTGTGTTGGGGTCACAGCAGTGATACGGTTTGTTTTTCATTCTGACCTTTTTGTGTGTGTGGTGTCGTTTCCTGCTTTGTCGCGTGCCCCTGGCTACGCTCTATTCATCATGTATTTAATAAACAGGAATATCAATTTACAGTTTGAACGAGCACCCCTACTTAGGTTTGATACGGGCTTGGGTTACGGCGGGGCACCTCAGGCACCTTAGCTAGCCCTAACTGGAACCCTATAACCCTAAGACACCTCAGCTGTGGGCTGTAAGATCGAGTACTTTGTCGATATTCATATTTATTTGCAAGTTGCTCGAGTTGCTTGTGATGTCTCGATTGAGCGTGTTGCTTATACGGGATGTGCATGATGCCATCATGAAGGACGAATAAATGTCGGTGATTCCTGTCTCCCCTGGTTTGTTCTGTTTTAGTCTAGATCTGTTGAGCTATGCCGTAGACACCGTATTGCTCGTCGTGCCTTTCGTCAGGAATATATACAGCAGGGGAGTCATCAGCCTTCATCTATTTTTATGATGTCATGCACACCCCGTAACACGCACGATCGAAGCATCACGCGCAGCGTGCAAAAACGTGTTTGAACGAAGTTCTCGATCTCACAGCTGACATGGCGGTTCAATGTTAATCAATACCATCCCATGCAAGCATCTTGTTAGTCTTGTAGAGAAATACCCGGTAAAAAAAGTCATTTGCGACCAATTCGGCAGCAAAGATATTTCATGAATATTTTCCAAAAGTCTCGTGTGTCGGAGAATAAGAATACCTGCTCGTACGGAAGAAAGGTGTGCAGGGGGGGGGCGGGTCCGCAAAACTTGGGCGTGTTTCAGTTTGGTGAAAGTCCTCTGATTTTCAGTTGACACTCAACGCAAGGGGTTTTCAAAACATGACGCTTTGGGTGACAGTCCGCCGCACACACACGCACATCGTAACAACAGTACTACACACAGCCGTGACGACTTACATAGTCTGAGGTCACGTGGCATCGAAACATGTCCATTTTCACGGGCATGTTTGTTTGTGGTTTGTCTGAGGGAACCATCTGATCTGGTGAGCCAATACACCAGCCGACAAATGCTTGTATGTACATTCGTGTCCCAAGGAGCTGCAGGTCTCTCAAACATTCCTTGGGACGATTATCTACCCGTGTTTAGGTATCGATTATGGCTATCTGATTAGATAAAGTCCCAACCATGTCACCAGATATCACACCAAAGTACCAATTCGATTATAATAATTCGGCCTGCCGACAACGGACCGTTTCAGCTTAGAACTTTTACCACACACCGTAAGTGGCGGTGATCGGGTTCGCGACCTTTTCTATCGGTTGTGGTGTGTTATCTATGTACGGCCACACCATCCGCGACCTTGGGTCGTTTTCGAATGTTCTCCACTTCGTCATGTAATAACATGGCACCTGCGTTCACTTCCTCTAGTCGGCAGTTGTCGGTTTAACATGGCACCTACCGGTTTTAGTGGTGGATGGCGCAGTGATACACATTATTAGACATTTCCAACCATTTTGCCCCATGGCACGTCGCGGCACGTTTTTCGGCCTTTATTTCGTATTAGGGTCAGGGTTAGGGTTAGGGTCAGGGTTAGGGTGGGTCAACCACCATGGCTACGCCAAAAAACACAATAATGTGGGACACCCGGATGGCGAAGCCGGTCGTTAGCGTTTAACATCACAGTTTAACGATGCGAAGATGATCAACTGCATTTGACGTTCAAGGCCCCATTCATGCCCCCCAGTCTCCATACTATACAAGTGGCATATTCGGGCGTACAGCAGGAGTAGTAGTGTTCGTCAATATTAGAGCTGATAGGGGAGAGACGTACGTATGTAAGTGCTGGTCTAAAACGCGTGATACACTGGTGTTATCGGTGGAAACGGTTACTATTCGTGTGCTTGTATTACTGGGTGTGGCACATCATTGTGTTTTTTGGCGTAGCCATGGTTGACCCACCCTAACTCTAACCCTAACCCTAACCCATACGAAATTAAGGCCGAAACGTGCCGCCGAAACGTGCCGCGACGTGCCATGGGGCAAAATGTTGGAAATGTCTAATAATGTGTATCACTGGTATTACTGCAGTCGCCCATGTGCCGCACAGATGCTTCGTAATGCCACGATCCTTCAAAAGGGGCTGCCAGGTCAGTTATACATACCACAGCACAATATATCTACCACCTACTCATGTACCAGGTACCAAATATATACTACAGCATCCAACCACGTTTTCAACATCGGTTAGCATTTTCCTCGTCGCTCCCCACTCTTTCGTCAAGTGACTTCAAGCGAAACCCGCTTCGTCGCCCCCTCTGGGTTCACCACGGAGCAGGTTGGGGGCTGACGACACCGCAGCACTGTTATACTAGCTGTGTCCAACAATACAAATGATCCTCTCGTGTACATGCTGCGATACGAAAACATTTTTTTCGGACTGCGTAAAAACAACAACAGCTGACATGGAATGTATGTGTACTTCTTGATTCGAAAACGTAGTGATTCGGACGGCGAAGAACAAACGGCGTTGACATGGGCGGATTTAGCCCTTTAGACGAACATTATTCGTACGCGTTTTACATCCTGGTTCGGCCCAGCGTGGGTACGATTCGATTTGAAACCATCCCGGCATGTGTTTGGACCGAGCCATGTGACTGTAGCGGGGGTGCGTTTGGACGAAACAGGTCATTACTGACGGGGATCCTCATCCATTTGGGAACTACTCAAAGAATTTGGAATTCCATCAGATCCCATCGTTATGTTTTTGATATATAGTACAGCCGGCGTTCCCGGTGGTGTAGCAGGTGAACCTCGTGCCGGCTAATTTTTGTTTCGTGAATTCAAGTCCCACCGAGTGCATACTCTTACTCGTAGGGATATTTTCTTGCTTAAACATTGACGAGCGGAAAGCGCGAGAGCGTGAGTTAGCAAATTAGATTAAAATTGACTGGCATAAAAAACCGTTTACACCGTGTGAATGCTGAATCTTATGCGCGATAGAAAATGAACCACTAACCCGAAGGGTGAACACCTGTGATCACGTCTTGTCCAGAAGATCGGGGAGGGTAACACCTCTTACGAGTTGGGCTGGAAAGAAAAAAAAAACGTCAAAAAAAGTAGTACCAAGTTTTGCAGTAGTTGTATACCTAGTTCGTCGGAATGTGCATCGAGTTAGGCGTGTGCAATTCACCCCTAAGTATCCTACGGGGGGAGTGAACAGGTTGTCAAGTGAAGAGTCTGAGACCATCAAAGTGTACCGTTGGTCATCGAGACCCCCTGTTTTATTCAACTTTTCCACGCGGTCACGTGTTCTCGCCACGGTCAGTTGGCCGGTACGTGATAGTTCGCGCCTCATACCGTGAACACCAGCTGTTTAGAACTGGGATGTTTTAAAAATGATCAAATTTTCGAGGTTTGACAAAACCTTACTATTGATCCTCTCGTATTGGTCTACCTATAGGAATGAACCCTCAATCATACCGTTGTTGTAGGCTGCTAAAAAGGATCTAATATAATTATATTGGCGGATTTAACATTTTAATCATTCGCCAACGTTTACTAATTCACGTTCTCAAGAATAGCGTTCGAGCGCTCTTGGAATGAGATAAAGTCTATGATAGGGCGGTCACTTTTCGGGCTGTTTATTTCACCTACTCACAGCCACTCGCGCGTGTATCTAGCTAGTATGTGTTTTTCGGTTTCGTGACATGCACCGCCATGACGATGGTTATATCGCTACGCTAACAAAAAAGCTATTCTGAGTCCGATCTTGAGTATCTCAACAAGCCACGTGCGCGATTCACCAAACGGCGGTAGCGAGAACGACGCTACCCCCCCGATCGTAGCATTGGTCATGAACGTCCGGAAGCAGCACACCTGTGGTCTTTCTCAGACGCTGTTCCACGCGTGTATTGGTCCGCTAGCGTCTTCGTGCTGGCTGCACGAGTCTCGCTGTACTGTCGCTTTTCCTTTCGAGCCTCAATTTCCCGAAGACGTAGCTCACCTCTAGGGTGGTCAGAACCATTTCACCTTCCGTGAATGCTCCCCTTCATCTACGTTCCGTGTTTCTATGATACCCACTCACGTTATTCCAATGTCCACTGGCGGTATTCATTGCAGAGATGTTGGACTGGTTCAATTGAGCGGGCGGCGTCAACCACAGAGATGATGCACTATCTAGCTTGTGCGGTCTCAAAGAGATCGAAGCTGTGGTACGCGCTTGTCAACCGATCAAACGAAGAGGCGATGCGCGGTTGCCAAGGAAGTATAGGACTGTAACAGCACACCTGCTATCTACGCTGCTGTGTCCTGATGTAGCACGTCGGTTTACGGAAGGGTTCCATTAAACGGAAAACTGACCTATGGACAGGAATTCTGCCAGAACCTATCAGGGGTGCTTCTCAAGTGTATGGTAGATTTAGCACAGTGCGGTGTGTGCATATTGTACATACCGCGTGGAGGTCAACGACGTGGTTTCAGTACATTTTCTCAAGCACACAGTATCGAAGCAACTTCCAAACCGAACAAAGACGGAAAGGTCACGACCCCTCTATGCGGTCGGCCATGGCTGTGCGATGCGGAATACTCATGGATATTTGATATTTGCCATCAACTGAGCCGGTGTCGTGATATAAGGATTATGGTGTGCGTACTTTCAAAACATCTGGCGGCGCAGAACAAGCCGGACTTCCCGGTGTGACACCTGGTAACGTGGCCAAAAATGTTTTTTGTTAGGGGTTCCATCAGCCATTGGTTTCGCAGCACTGCTGGGTAGCCCGTCGACGTTTGCAAAGCGAGTTCGGTTAGTCACGGTCTCTTACTCGATGTTTCAGAACCGCGTCGCTTGTTTGTCCCCGTTGCAGTCGCGTTTGTTCTCTCAGAGAGTTGAAACACATGGACGTTATATGCGAAGGCATTCAAACAACACCCTACATTTTCCCTGTGTATCTAGGGTGTCTACGCAGCTACTAGTTGTAGGTGCTGCCGTATCTGGCCGTTTGGAACTTACGCAATCAAAAGAAGCTCGATGCTTCGTCAGCCACATATAGGGCGATATAGGGCGTGGATGCCACCTTTTAGAAACATATCTCGTGTGCAAGAACACGTGATATGGAATGAGGTTTTGGAATAAAGGCGGGGTCAAGGAATTTGAGTGGGTTGTCACTTTACACCCTACTCAAAAATACCACTATCAGTCAATCTCCTAGGGGCCGCCATACCTGCCGCTCTTGAACGCTAAAGACGCACCACATATACCTAGGTTCGCCTTTTGTCTTGCCTTCTGGTAGCAGCAACGCCACGACAAGGAACCCTACAATGCGAAACTTAAACAGAGATATAGCAACGAGAAAGGTGGCGCACACTTGCCCGTTTTGATGCCCAATTTAACTACGACGTAACGTGTTTGTCCGCGCAATGTCCAACAGCATGCTGCTCGACGTCATGGCGCTGACGGTGGTTGGATTGGCCGTCTTGTTCCTGACCGGAGCGGAAGCAGGGCCATGTCCATCGGGTACTAATACCATTGATGTGACTTCCACACTCGACGTCCAGAGCCTTATCGACGCTCTAGCCTGCACGGGGGGAGGAGAGTTCGACATAACGTGGTATTCCAGCTTAACAATCACGCAGAGGATTGAGGTGTCTAACGAGAAGAATGTCACCGTTACTGGGAGCGGCTTTCCGACCATTCGTGGCGCGCTGTCCGAGGACAGCGACGTTAGCGCTACCGTCGACGCTGGCAGTGGCACCGACGTGGGCCTATTCGCCGTGTATAACGGATCTACTCTCCGCCTCAATGATCTGGTGCTCGAGGGTGGGAACGCAGAAAGTGGGGGGGCAGTCGACCTGCTTTCTTCCAGCTCCCTGTTTGTATTCGGCAGCACCGTTGCCAACAACAACGCTTATAACGGAGGTGAGACAAAATATCGATGACGCCCCCTGCAAGGAAGGAGACAAGCACACAACCATAAATCTCAATGGCAAGACCTCGCGTCCCAATTTTGTTGATAGACTTTATCGAGCCAGATCAAAACATCGCGAACGACCAGAAAACGAAGGGGCAATGAGGAACAGTATCCTTCCTGTGATGATCACGCCTATCAAGGGGTCTGTCTCACAATGCCATTAATCACGTACGGCGTTTTCAAGGATTCGGAGGCAAACGTTTGCGTCATCGAGGGTGGTCTGGGTCACTGGCAACGCGTAGCAGATGAGCTGTTCGACCTTCCATTTCCCAAGTCCCAACGTAGGACCGTCGTTTCCCAGTATTATGGTAAATTTAGCTCATTTCCTATATTGTTCTGTTTGAATGCTTCGGTTCGGTATACCTGGTACTGTGGAATGTTGCTTCGGCGCTCCCTCGTACTCAATCGTGTTAACGTGGTATAATTATCGTCGGTCTTCACGGGCTCTTGCGGTGTCTACAGTAGACCATCTTTGGCAAATCCCAACGATTTATTTTCATCTTCAAGGCTTCGGGACCGTCAGATGTTTATCTCGAATTCTCTACCCTGGCTAACGTTCCACCTCGTGTCTACAACCAGGTGCCATATCGGCCTCTACCTCGGCAGTATACATCGCCGGTAAAACCTCGTTTTACGACAACTCAGCTACATTCGGAGGTAAGATGCGGTTCTGATTGTTCCAAGCATCTAGTAGTGATTTTTGTTGAAATTCTAAGGAATTACGCGACATACCAGGCCGGTAGGTGTTTGCATGCTCGCTAGGTTGCCTCCGAACGTGTACATACATACAAAGAAGGCGCACGACAACACCTCTCTCGCGCGTACGTTTGTGATCAAAATCATCATTATCGTTATATGGGAACCACTCTTTGTGACCCCGAGCGCAACGTATGTAGACCAAAGATACAAAGAAGCGCGTGCATAGCTTGGACAAGAACCTGTCTTGCGATGATTATCTGGCTACCATAGTGCGAACCCGCAACTTCGGTTGGTGTAAGCTTCAGCCTTCAGGTCAAACCGTGACCACGATTTTGTCACCGGCCGTTATTTCATTTGTTGCTTGAGTTCAAGTTTAGTCGCTTTATAACCTTCTCGTCTGACTACTTATCACTTCCCTCAAATATTTTTTTTTAACGCTTGTAGAAACGGGCAATGCGGACGATTACTGATCTACCAACGGCTTTCACGGATTATACAAAGTTTGAGCGGTCAACACTCGAGTCCCTATCATTGTTATATCTCGTGAGCCGGAGCTTTAGACTCGGATGTAAAACGAATACGTGGTACTGGTGGCTCAGGGTTACTGGTGGTGCTTGTTGCTCTCCAATAAAAATATATGAAAATCAGACGGGGAGTGATCGAGTGTACGGGCGGAAATCGTGTTCGTGATAATCCAAGATGCAACAAAAACAGATGACGATGCAAACAAATAACTCACGGTACAGCTGTCGATTTGACCTCGCGGAGCAGGATATCTTTAACTACCGTCAACGTGTGTGCCTTGGTGGATGGGGGATGGAGGAAGTAGTTGTTGTTGGCTCGTCGGCACCATCTAGTGTGGGGACATAAGACAGCCTTCAAACACGTTGTACTATTTCACACTGGTACGATACGTACGATAACTCGCCGACGTCAGAATACACGTACTGCCGGGAAGAAAAACAAGCAAAGCGAAAGTAACATCGGTAGGAAAACCACCAGCAGCAGCAGCATCAGCAGCAGCAGCAGCAGCCCACGGCGGGTGACCAGCAGCAGCAACCAGCGTGTCATTCGACGCCTGCCTGAATTCCCGTTCTCCAGCGCTCGTAGCGATGACTGGACGCACGCCACGGTAGCATCAGCCCGTGCCAGGCGATGAATAGCAGGAGCCCCAGCGACATCACCAGCAGCATCACCAGCAGCAGAACAAGCATACGCCGGGGGACGATCAGCAACAGCAGCAGCAGCCCACGCCGGGAGACGACCAGCACCACCCGCATCAGCAGCCCACATCATGCCCTATTTCGTGGCGGAAGCCTATGCCCAGCGACGATCTGGTAAAGCAGCAATCGTCCGGCGACCATCCAGCCTGGGTCGCTCCGTCAGGTCCTGCTGTAGCAACAGCCATGGCTGTGCTGCTCAAATATCAGCTTGGAGCGTTGGTTATATAGATTTCGCTTATGAAGTTCTCATACCTTGGTACAACCGCAGCAGTAGCCCACGTCGGGCACCGGGCAGCAGGGGCAGTCGATTCCCGTCAACGACCAGCTGCAGCAGTACATGCCCGACAAGGATCCAGACCGCGTTGCGCCGTCCGCCACAGCAACAGCAGCAGCCACGAGTGCTGCTCAGATGGTCTTGCTCGTGGTGCTAACGGCCTACGTGTGGGTAGCGCCTACTAATTTTTATCAAAGCCATGACGGCGGACGTTTCGGGATTATTTAGAGGGTCCCTGGTTTTCAGCAAGGTGTACATTAGAAACGCGCACGTATTTGCTCGTAATAATACTAACAATATCTAAGACGCCGAAAATTTCACTGGGTTCTCGGGGGTTCTCAACTCAAAGTTAAAACCAAACAGTCTACTGTAGGATGTAGGAGATATCAATAAATTAGTTCAATAACTATCCCGGGCATTGTAGATGGCGGAAGAGCACTTCGAGCTTATGGGCTGTGAATGTATGCAATGACCAAACGATCACCACCCGTTTCACTCCTAACAAACAAGGTTATCCCCTTACTAGTAGCGATGAGCGTTGTTAGGGTGTGCACAGAGATAGTCCATCAGGCGAACACTATCGTGCCCTAACCGAACAAATGTATGCCCCCCTAGCTGGCGTTGTTCGATTATCTCTACAATTATTCCTCTGCCGACCATGTTGCCTTTGTCGGTTATGTTCAAATATGCTCCGCTGTAAGTGTAGATTGCAAAGCCAACTACCTCCAAATCCAAGCCAATAAACAACTGATGTGTTTGTACTTTGTTCAATATCGTGATCAATGTGCGCGAGTGTTGGGCGTTTGCCGTTAATGTTTACAACGGTCGTATATGGTCGAACTGGAGCGCCGGCTAGTTGTGCATTGTAATATTTCGGAGAAAAATTGGCATACCATCGTACCGCGCGCTGGTCCTTGGAAGTCGCGTTGATTCGTTGAAGCTCGGGTTACCGCCCCCACTGAAAGGCTAGACCCCGTAAATCAGCTTGCCGGGTGCCAGTATTCAGTGACCCTTGCAAGCCTCTGACCTCCAACCACAGTCTGCGGCAGTTAATAGGTCTACGTGGTCGCGAGTACAGTTAGAAACCTGGTCGTTCGTCTGCCAGAAGCAAGCCGACTCCGGCGCAATCGCAATGTGGGTGCATCCCCGTTCTGCCGGTATCAACTACAGCAGAAACAGTTCAGTATCGAGCACACGAGCGATACAATTCGTATTACCGTAATTATCCTAGGAACGGCCTTCGTCAATATTTATCAGTTGAAGTTTGCAGCATAGTTGATGCAGGCGCAAAAGCAGAGTTCCTCTTCTGAGTAATATGTGCACCAACTTGTTTCAAATTCATGATTCTAGACAAGCTGTTTCAGCGCTTCGCGATGAGAGCGAACGGTTCTCCCTCTTCTGTCCGAGACCTATCACTGCATATTCAATCTTGGTGATAATAAGAGTACACTTATAGAGCGAACACCGATGAAGGTTGAGGTCACCCCCGGCATGACCTCATTTGCGGTGAACATACATCGCGAGCATGATTTGCCCCAAGACGCGTGCAACGACAGAGGTAGCCCTTTTTGGCTGTTTTTTTTCTGAACGACGGGGCTCCTTAACCCAAAATCGTCGGAATGCCATTCTTTTTTTTGCAATAATTTTCGTTGTGTACCTAGAGCATGGGAGTTTCCGTCGGTTAGCACATTTCATTTCGCCCCAAAACATTTTTTGGGAGAGGTATAGAGCTCTTCAAGTGAGCAGCCTCAAACACTAAACTGTGCACCTCAACCGTAGCATGTGTCCGAAATTTTCGCAGTCAACGCAGTCAACGCAGTTGTAACAGATGTTGGAGTACTACCGTAGTACCGGAAACTTCGAAATTTCCCGTCCAAAGTTCCACCCTTCCTTACGCACGCCTACTTACAACATCCGCACAACAAACATGGCACCTTTAAAGTCGCTGGACACTGTTTGGTTTATTGTGCATTGCATCGTTGAAGTATGTGTTTGGTCTGTTAATATACAGCAGAGCCAGTCGTCTATGGGTTGCAGACGTCGTACACCGTCGGGTGGGTTTAACACCCTGGCCGCTAATATAAAATATCCGCAGGTGCTATACATCTTAATGATAACTCCTCCATCCACATCGACGGCAGCGTCTCTTTTTTCGGCAATTCAGCGGAAGAGGATGGAGGTGAGAAACATCTGGAATTGCAGTAGGTCGTAGTTTGGATACAATGTTTGTAATGCTGCCGTATCACAACCTTGAACAAGAACAAGGTTCAGTTCAGTTATTTCGATGTAGCGTGCTTGGCTATGATCCGTTGTTAATGACGACCGCGGCAGGGACGTCAGACAAGATGTCCACAATGTTGCCATGTTAGGGTATGCGGAGATTATGCATGTAATATGTGGCCGGTGTTAACAAGCTGGACGGTGGATATAATAGTACGTGCATTCATGTAGATGCATTATACCTCACCGCAGTTTGACATATATTTGATTTGTTTGGGGTGATCGAAGCTGCGCACTACTATCTTCCCCTAGGTTGAAAATTGAACCGATCGCCGTTCTAAACCTGATTTATCAGTTGGTCTTTTACACGTACGCAGGACGTACGTGGGGCAGATCGCTATTGCGTAATTTCTGAGTAGTATATCACAGAGAGTATGCCCAGGTATTAGAGGAGGGAGTGAACTGTTGTTTAAGCGGTAATTATCCATGCCTAGGGCACCGACAACTATAGATACCTCCCCGCAGCTTCCGTTGGTTTTCATTGAAATGCATAACTCATGTATCAACATCAATATCGACAAGTATTCTGTCAATATCGTAGCCAAGGAAAACCGGGGGGGGGGCATCCTCTCGGCAATCGATACTTCAGTGTCGGGTGTTTTGTCGAACTTGGCTACTCCGATTAGTGGGAACGTAGGCAGATTTTGATTCGTTGGGGCTCTGTCACAGGTACGAGCATCGTCAACAACGCCGACGTCCGGGGCGCCGATCCAGATAGCAATCAAACCTTTCTCATGAGCCCGAAGCGTTCGTATCCAAAACAAGGTTCTTGTATTCCGCGCCAACCCTTTTGAGATGGTGTCCGGTGTGACAGACGTGACGGGTGATGCCATTTCGTTTAGCTATGTAGCTGTAGCCGAACGTCTATACGTCGTGGTCGTGTGTGGCGATGCTTCGTGAGATTTTCCGTTCTTCACGAAATAGTCTACAGAATATGAAGTGGGAATTATCGACGTTTCCGTTAGGGTTGGTTGATACGTTGTGTAATGCGTTCCCTAATTATCCACGCCATACAAGAGTTTACGCCAGACGAGTCTTCTTCCCCTTCATGGTTTAGCGTATGCTATCGGATGCGGTGAAATTGGTTTCGGAAAAGCACCCTTGTCGTCGTCGTGCCATCTGTGGCTAGACGATAACACTCGCAATGTCGATTGCCTATCTCCAGGTGCCCTGTTTGTTGATAACAGTTCCTTCATCAACGTCGACGGCAACAGCATGTTTTACAACAACTCGGCCGTGCTTCACGGAGGTGAGAAAAGTCCTGAAGTACGCCTAGCATGAGTAGTATCTCTGAGTCTCATTTCTTGGTAGACACGGTGTGTGTGACGCATTACACTTGCGAGGAGGAAAACAAAGGCTTGCTCTTTCTCACACTACCTCCTTTATTCTCCACGGATAGCTGCAACCCACTCTCATCCTCAGGGACAGGTCTGTACAGCTCGTGAAACTAGTTTCTAGACGTTGACGCTGATAGCGACTCCGGTACTCGCTGCACTATACGATAGACTATATACCGACCATCAGATAAACTTCACATAATCTTGAAATTAATTCGTGGGAACGCAAGGATGGTTTCCCCGGGGTGGGAGAAAACCTCTTCGTTGCACAGAGAGAGAGAGGGAATAGGATACGACCACCTCCATCGTGATCGGCACTACAACCGCGCGTAAAACCAGCAAGCGGATAGGTGGAAACAGAGCCTACCAATCATCAGACGCACTTGTCGAAGCGAGAGCTAGCCCGTCGGACGCTATATGCGTGATGAGCTCGTTGGCAAACACCAAGCCGAGTGTTAAGGGTGGGCCAAACGTTCTGGACCCGTAAAAACCGATCGGCTCGGACGGCAATATATTCTCCCAGCTTACCGTGTTGGAGTGCATCGAGCTCAACAGATCGCTCGTGGATCGCTTGGGCCACCAAGAGACATTGTTCGTCAAGGTGACGACCAACGGGATGATTGCGAGTGACGCTACCGTGGACACGGCAGCTTTTCGACAGTCCGCTGAACCCGGCGTCATACGAGCGTGTGGCCTAGAAGGCCTTACGGCCGTGCTACATGCAGAACAGGTGGAGGCGTTCCTGCCCTTGCTCCCAACGCTGGGAGCCACCGGGCAGCGACCACCCGTCACTCCGCCGACAACCCGACGAACAACCCATGGCCTAGGTATACAAATCATTCAGATTGCAAAACAAGAATAACATTCCGACGATTCTGGGTTAAGGAGCCCCGTCATTCAGAAACCAAAAGGCCGAAAAGTGCCGCCTCTATCGTGGCACGGGTCTGGTCGTGGTGCGCTAATTTCGCATTGCTACATACACCGTAGATTATGACCCAGATCCCTGAGATAGACATGCCTCATTCTCACACGAACAATAAACATCCTTTTGTCTGTCACTTCGTTTTCGTACGTTTACAGACAAACCTATCCTTTTCCAATGCATATTTTACCGGGGTACGAACTCTCTGCGGCGAAGTGGCGCGTTAGATGCCAGCGAATCATTGTAGAGGTAGCAGCTCCGGGCGAGGGTCCCCGGCTGATAGCAGAGAGGCCTCACTGATTCCAAACTATATACCGATACGACCTAGAGCGACAACGGTGTTTTTCAACACTACTCTAGATTCCGATTTATACAACGTCTCTGGATGTCCAGAACGCAACTAGTTTCGAGACCTCTCCTTGAGGGGCTGAAAAAGGTAAATATATTCCTTAGGTCCTCATGAGCGGCCTTACGTCAGTCGACGATCCGCTCGCATATGTGGTGTTGTAGCTTGTGCATGTGCACCGCCAGACACATGCCACGATAGAGGTACACGATTTGTTTTCTGAGGCTCCTCACTTGAGGAGCTCCAAACCTCACCCGAAAACTGATTTTGAGTAAGCTGAAAAGTGCAACCCGATGAACAAACCCATGGCTTGGGTACACAAAACATTCAGATTGAAAAAAAAAGAACGATATTCCTACGATTTTGGGTTAAGGAGCGCCGTCATATTCATATCAGAAACAAAAAATCCAAAAAGTGCTACCTCTATCGTAGCACGCGTCCGCACCTACCCTAGGAACGTAGAAGGTTCCCAGTCAATGCCCCGCCCGATGCAAGGGTATTTGAAGAATCCATTCAATTTGAACCCTACGTCCAACCTCTTTGCGCAAAATGTCGTCTTGTATACTATATGATTCCAGCGTATGTTCATCTAGATAGTGGAGTCAAGCGAAAGCCGCTTTTGTCCTTCTCCGTCAAGCTGTCTGAAGAACCTCACGCCTATGTTTCCTACCCGCAGGTGCTGTATATCTGCATAAAAACTCATCTATTCACATCGAGAGCAGCACTTCCTTTATGAACAACTCAGCAACCGAGGAAGAAGGAGGTAAGCAGCGTCTTGTAACAAGTGATACCTGATATTGGATTTCAACCCTGAGGCATCACAAACGACGACAAAGTGGTATTTGATGCGAAGCACAAGTAGTCGGAACATAAACGCTACGCGGGCCATACACCAAGACGTTCGCGACAACTCTGTCTGTATCCGTATTATATCGCTGGAGGTACATACAGGTATCAAAGCAGTGCATGGGTCGCGGTCTTCGGGGTACATTTGTAGACTGAGGATACTGACAACTACAGCTGCCCTTCAGCAGGTATCACGGGAGAATGCTTTAGTGTATCCGTCGATATGAACGGTACCGCATAGTTATTCTACCACGTAGCGGGGGAGGGCGGCGGTGAACAACCCGTCGACATGCGTTCTGTCGATGCTGCGTTGGTTGTCGCACTCGAAGCGGTCGAAATGCGTCAAACGAAATTGGCCAATGGTTCGTTTCAGCTGTGTAACACCACCAAGTATCGTAAACCCACTCATTGTTCGCCGCATCTACCGCGATACGAGATATACGGTGGCCATGAGCTCGAAAAAGGTATATTTATAAACAACAGCATTCGCTTATGCTCCGTCGACAGAAATATGTGATGTCGGGGGTAGGCAGGCAAGGTAGTCGATGCCATGCGCGCGTGGGTCGGTGGTGGTGGCCAGCGTCGCCAGCGTTCAGTTCGGATTTCATGCATATGCGAATCATACATATCTTGCGAGTACCACGCCAGGTAGCGTCTTTACCACATGCGGTTCATCGCGCTACCTAGGCTGGGATGAGAAAACTTAACAAATACGTTGCCGATCTGCAGGTGCCCTGTACGCTTCTGTCAATTGCTTCATCGACGTCTATGGCGACATCGTGTTTGACAGCAACTCGGGTGGGCACGACGGAGGTGAGAAATACCCGGAGGATTGAAGTGTCATACCAGTTTCTCGTCGCTTGGAACACACAAACCGCCGACGGTACACATTTCGTTTTGTTGGCATGATTCGAGACCGCTCTAACATTAGCCCCGTCTCCACGAATCTAGGCTGTCGTTCTAATCAGCGTCGGCGTTGCGTTGGGAGAACGCTAGAGACATACACAAACCCAACTACCAAGCAAGAGTTATGGTTAGGGTTAGGCATGCCTTGGTGGTTTTCTGTACCGAAGCACGCCTGATTATGTTTGGCAATGGCGGTGCTCGGTGTTCGTTAAATACTACCACACCACGACAGGTACATAACTCCCCATTTGAACAAGATATCGTGGAGTCTAGTGCGTGAAAAATCATGAAAAGAAGTCCGGCATTGACGGGCGCAGTGGATTGGTTAATCGTCTGTGTGGCGCTCATTTGTGCCGATATATCTGGAGCATTGCTTACTTCCCGATTGATCGTCACTGTAGCATAGCGAAATATACACTCCAGTATATGAAGTTTTCCATTTGACCGTGAAACTCCCGAAGCATGCACCGTTAGACCATCTATACATAGCGAATCTTACTACTCGGCTCTCTCGGTGTTAATGGGATATTGCACATTGCCATACCAGTCAGTACATTTCCAAATAACAGAGTCATATAATATGCGCACGTCACGTGCAGCGTATTCCGCCGAGTATCGTGGAGTCTCTCACAACTACAGTGGTACTTCCCGCCCGCAGGTGCTGTGTTTCTGTCCCATGGCTCCTCGATGAAAATTGAGGGCAGCACCTCCTCTGTAAACAACACTAGCCAAGGCCACGGAGGTGAGAAGTGCGTTTCGAAAGTTTCATGCATTATGTCAACTGGGTAGTTTACAACGCTCGGGCCGGACGAGCGTCAAATAATACGTTGCTTTACCTCGCTCGTCTCCTGTGTATATATTGTTGGCATAGCGGACACCAGCGCCACCGATGTAAGGCATGCTTTGCAGGAACCATATTAACTATGTATCCGGTTGAACAATGCTGGCGATGGACGCTCGGCGCCACTCCGCATATGAGCATATGATGATGCTCATCATTGACAAGTTTGAATGCGGCTGATAACTGCGTTTGGGTAACAGCTCTTGGTGTAACTTAGTATTGCTAAGTTTTGTTGTGGGTGGTTAAAGCTGGGCACAACGCGGCGTAAATGGAGCGGCAGTTTACATAATTGACTGGCATTTGAAACAACATGGCGTCTAGACCTTGATCTGCAACAGGTCTCTTTGGAACCTCAGTGGCGCAGGCCAATGGTGAGGCATTTCTCAGTAGCTTTATCGTATGCGTTCTACGAACACAAACACTAAACTCGGGCCTCGGATAAGAGCAGGGGCTGCGGTCGTCAGAAACACTTCGTTTGTTGCGCATGCTGACACCTGCAATTGCCTACCTGCAGGTGCTATGTTTGCGACTACCAATGCAGCGATCAACATCGACGGCAGTGCCTCTTTTGTCGATAACATATCCCAGCAAAACGGAGGTGAGCGTCTCCTCGGAATGCCTTTGGTTCAAGGCCGGTTTGCTAACACAATGGGCACTGGTCGACACGTTTAAACGTTTAAAGTTCTTGCTTCGTTGCTGCTACATTGCACGTCAAACCATCGCCTATACCAGCTATGACGGGCACGGCACCGGCCGTATTAACACACGTATCACGCCCCTGAGCCTGCAGCACCTGTCCTTTCACGATGAGTGTACGGATATTCAGTTCAACGTCAAAGGAGCGTTGTCTGGTACTGAAAATCTTGGTTGTTCACGACTCATGCATCAGCATAGAAACGTCGATATGGCGAAAGGTTCGGAAGTTCGGCGAAGTTGAATGTGCAGATCCAACAAGATGGATACACTGTTCTCCGTTTAAAGTTGGCTTCCAACCGTTTGGTCATGCGTACATGAATCACCGACACCATGCCACCGTTTCGCCATACCATTCGTACTACCTATTTGGTGGTTTGTGTCGTACTGGATATATCGTTTTAAGGCGTATTCGCGTGCGACATCTAGTGCTCAGCTGCTTAAGAATGTTCAGACAGCCCGCAGGTGCGAAGCACAGTCAGTCGGGATCAGTCGAATGTTCGCTGCGGGAACGTTAGATCCGGAGAGCCTCTGAACAAAATGGTGATGCAAGACGCAGTGGTGTTGTGTTAACTATCGGGCTTGTTCCATAGGACAAGGTGGGAAGAGTGATAAAAGTGGGCGAGCGTGCGGAGAGCACGCCCGCCACAGGTGGGGCAAAACACATCAAATAGCAAATTCGTTGTACAAAGCGTGCAACCAAGACAACCCGTGGCTCTTGTTTGTCGGTGGGGTTCCCGAGGTTCTGATGTACTCATCTATGAAACGATAGTTTGATTATGCCGCATCGTTCAAATCGAGAATAGCTAGAGTTTCTAAAACCGTGGCCGATTATGTTGATGGCTTTACCCTGTATTTAGTGCAGCGCACTTGGCCAGACTGCGATCCACGGCATCGCGAGCAACAGGGTCAACGACATATGCTTGGATTTGTCGTCGTCATCCGTCATGGTTCTTGTGCGGACAAATAAAAGGTCATGGCGGGGACGGTCGATCATTGCTGTCTGTTACCTCGCGACCTGTTCTTGTCGGCATGTACAGCCAAGCGTTGATAAATCAGTAGGTATCCATCTGAGACATTGGTGGAGCCATCCTCCCCATCCATATCATAATGGAAATAACACCAGCCGGCTAATTGGTGTCAGGACGTAATACGGCTGTGCGTATGCATATCGTAAGTATCGGCAGTCTGGGATTGACGGTTCGCTCTCTTGCAATGACCTATTACCTGCTGCCTGCAGCTGCTGCTCTTGCTGTGCTGCGATGCTCTCTGCTCGTATGCCATTTTGGGGTGAAATATAACGACCATTCAACGTATTAATCAAACCTCAAACGGTCTACATATTACAGACCCCTCTCTTGTCCTTCACGCATGCTACGATCGAGGCTGCAAGTTTTAGCTGAAACGTATTCTGCATGACGGCGTTCCTTAACCCTTTGGCCACTGCTGAAAATATCCTATTCTAATTCCAAGTGTTTTGTCCCCATTTCGGGACTGCAGTGCTAAACCAAAATCGTCGGAACTTCGGTCTATTTTCTATTTTTGGAGATATGTTTTTTTTTTACCTAGGTCATGGGATTGTTCCTCGGGGAATACTTTTTTAGGAACAATTAAAACTGCACAACAACTGTGAGATCTAGGATTTCGTCTAACCTCATCTTCGCAAGCTGTGTGTGGTACTCCGATCGCGCGTGTTACGGGTTGTGTATGTCCTCATGAAGGATATAGGTCGGCGACCTCCCTTAGTACAGTAGTTAGCACCAGGGTCAACAGCAGTGTGATACGAAGACGTCGGTCTTAATCAAGCTGTGCACGGAAACTATAAA
>JAYJMJ010060473.1:0-20306 GCA_036873875.1 Laminaria ephemera | reverse complement strand
CGTAACACGCGCGATCGGAGTATCACACACAGCGTGCAAAGATGAGTTTCGACGAAATCCTAGATCTCACAGCTGTTGGGTTTTTTTTTTTTTTAATATAAAAGGACATGGCGGTAGGGTTCTACAAAGCGAAATGCCTTGGAAAAGTGAAATTTTGATCCGAAACCCTGTTTTCATAATGCGTTTGCGTGTTTTTGACCTAGATTCCAATCGTATCAGGCTCGCCCGTTTCAGAAACAAGCCTTAGAGAAATGAGCCTGATGAACGTCTGATAAACTGTCAAATGGGACTGGTGTGGAAATCTCACAAGTGAATCTGAGAACCGAGACTGATAACGGAATGAAACTAGGCTGAGAAAAATGTACCGATCGCAAAGCTTCTGAGAAATGAGACTGATAACGTCTGCGGATTGAGACTGACAAGTGAAACTGACAGACATGGGCTACAACTGAATATCACAGATTAAGGAGCCTGAGAAATTTTACTGTATCAAAGAGGCCGATAACGGAAACGAGTCTGAGACATGAAACTGATAAGCTGAATCTCATAAACGAATCTCAGAAACGAGTGTGAGAGAAGAGCCTGCATGAGCCCCTTTCTAATGACTTATTATTTAGTCGGGCACTGCACATCATGCATATGTTGTGTAATTCCTCGTGTAATATTTATTGCATACTTCACCACTTGACGTTGCCTTCATCCTGTAATAAATGGCGTTGTTTTCATTAATCCTACTAAAACACTGGACATGCAAAGCACTTACACATGTGTGTAATACACATGATCCTGCACGCACGTATGTAAACAAATATCAAGACATGAGAGAGATTTGCTACCTGCTATATACCAGGTATATACTAGTATATCCGAACCATGATCCTCGAGTTTTACAGCAGTATCAGTTTGCCTCGAGCGTATGGCACATGACTTGGGCACGCGAAACACACCAACGTCGCGTGGAGGCAAAGGACTTGGCTCATCGTTAGTGTCTCGCCGATGACGTAGGATGCCACTACGCGCCGATGCTCGGGGTTTCCGAAATTCAAATTGCTTTACGACAGAGGGATTTTAGATGAGTCTCACCGCATGTTCAGTGACTTCTGCGCTCACTCTTAAATCCGAAGATCAGCGGCCTTCACCGATGTGGAGGTTTATTCGTCCCCAAAAGCGACGTGGCAGACAGCCACCACAAAACCTAGCGTACGCCGTCGCCCCCGTTGCTCTCAGTACTCTTACATCGCTCTTACCCGAGGTGCGCTTTTCAACACCAACTTCAAGTCAAAGTCGGGCGCCGAAAACGGTTGTCGGTTCAGCTATTATTAGCGGTACGGCCACGGCTCCGCCCGTGGTGCTGTGTTGTGCTTGTGGTAGATAGTCGACGACAACATGCTACTACTGTAGCTCTAAGAGCTTGGCGTTTGTTTTTTGTGATTTGAGCAGAAGCAGGTGCAAACATTAACGTGTACGAACGTATGATAGGTGCAACACGTGCAGGTATAAACTTCGTGTACAGTTTTTCGCAAAACCCAAACGCCCAGAATAGAAGTATTATCGGAAAAGCAAATATTGGAAATACCTGGTAGTGTTTATCGAAAAATAATAATACGATAATTCGAAACTCGAATCAGAATAGAAAAACAGTAAAAACGCAGTGAGATAATGGTGAAAAACAATGAGAAACGATGACAGTAACGAAAATCGTGGAACGGGGGGGGGGACCAAAAAACGAATCTCGAAAAGAAATAGAAACGATTTCTCGAAACTGGAATCAGTATCGAACAAGAGTAAAAATAGAGCGCGATAATTGACAGAAACGGATACTAACGACGAAAATAAGGAAAAGCGATGAGAAACGAAGAGAACAAAAAAAACGGGAAAGTTCCTCGAAAGGAGTTATGAAGGCTTTTTCCATCAGGGAGATCTGAGAGCGCAGCTGGGCTTTGTTATCGAGTGCGCATCGTACCGAGACCAATGTTACCACGAAAAAAATGGAGGCTTAGAAGGAGCCAGCTGACGTGTCATTGGCCAACAATGTAATGGCTGTGCATTAGAGTAGTCGAAGGCCAGCAACAATACTCGCAATATAGAATTCGAGTTGTTCAATCGGATGCCTGCTCAACAAAGTGAGCTGTATAAACCAGCCGCGATGCTGGGTTCATGGCTCTCACGACGTGGCCGTCTCGGGATTGTCGGCATTGTCGGCAATGCTCAGCACACGACGGGCACGACTCGGCGCGACGTAAGACCCAGTTTTGCACCGACGCAAGACCCCGACCCTGTCTATCCATGCGGCAAGGCGAGGCGGAAACGCTCCGAGCCGCGAGGCCATGATGACAAGTTTTGTTCTGAAAATATTGAGGAGATATCACTCTGATCGGAAATATAGGGATTGTTCGGGTTTGAATATAGAGGTAAAACCGTCGGTACATTGCCATTCAGACGTAATTTCATATTACACCATAGGGATATACCAGGTAAAAGAAGTATACTGTTGCAAAAACACAAACAGCGTTTTAACGATGGTGGGTAGTTTCTCAGTTGAGGAGCCCCGTCATTCAGAAACTATGTCACCAAAGACGCATGCTACGATAGAAGTGCACAATTTTTGCTTTTTTAGGTTCCTCACTTGAGGGGCTCTGAACCTCACCCACAAAACCTCGTTTCGAATAAACTGAAAGTGCGACCCGATGAAAAAACCCATGGCCTAGGTACACAAAAAACCAAAAATGCAAAACAAGAATGACATCCCGACGGTTTTGGTTTAAGGAGCCCCGTCATTCAGAAACATAACAGCCAAAGCGTGCTACCTCTATCGTAGAACACGTCCAAAAAGCGCTACCGGTAGCGTAGCACGCGTCCAGCCGGTTATCAGCATTGAGCGAACAGTGCAGAACCATCGGTAGTATATGAACGATGTGCATGGATTACGCAAGGCTTAGTTAGGCTAGGGGATTCAAAACACTGCCGATGTATTATGTACACAACCCTTGGCTCGGAATTCTGAGACCTCCGTGAGAATCGACGAAGCCGTCCGTACGATTCGGTCGAGGTAGCCTTCGGCTACATTGACTTCGCACAAACACTCACGAAATTTATTCTGATCTCGTCGCTACCGTCTGCACCTCAGGTTTCTCCTCGGATTTCTGAACGGTGCAATGGCGGCGTGCAAAACTCTCGTTTCCGAAGTGTGTGGCAAGGAGCACGAAACTGTAGGCATGGGCGTCGTCACCGGTGAGTGAAGTCGACAACGTCGTTTTCACCCATTGTAGTTGCAGGCACACCGAGACGGTCGCATCGAAGCCCCCCGCACGCATTCAACTACTTTCATGTGCGTGAGGACGATGAATAATCGCTCCGTGTGCCATGCAACCGCGGCCCATTTCAGAGGCTGGATGGTGGGTTTTC
Organism: Laminaria ephemera; assembly: GCA_036873875.1. Classification (NCBI taxonomy): domain Eukaryota; class Phaeophyceae; order Laminariales; family Laminariaceae; genus Laminaria; species Laminaria ephemera. Next base: position 16,901 of record JAYJMJ010060473.1, on the reverse strand, counting down.
GGTTCATATCGTTACCGAGCTTGGTACATGTCTATCCTATGTATTATGTGCGCTCGAACCACTGAAGCAATGCGGCGATCGCAAGTATCCCATCGTCCTGTTGCCGCACGATGCCGTAGCGGCTTCTATGTTTAGACACTGTCCTGTTTGTCCGTTACACCGCCAATCAACAGTGACGCGTGCAGCAGAAAGGGTGGCACCCGTGATTGTTTAGGCTCCTCACTTGAGAACCCTGCATACCCCATTCAACAACCGAAATTGAGAAACAACCCAAGCTGAGCCCGATACCTAATCCCATGTGCTACAGTACTGTAGGTACCTGACAAACGTAATTTTTACATCAATACTGCATCATAACATAGTCGGGTAGCTCCTCAGTCCACCGTCTGGTCGTCCGGTCACCACCTACGGTTATTGTGTGGGAAGTAAAACCTAGCTGTCGCCCCTCTTCTGCTACTGCGTGGGGGACTTGGCCGTTTTGACGCTTGCAATGAACAACCTCCGGACTATCGTTTAGCTGGAGAACTCGTGAAGCAAAGTAGTTGAAACGGTCGTTAACGTGTGTGTATTGGTAGGTGATATACGGAAGAATCATAGTACAGCAGTACGAGGCATGCAGAGGTAGTAGTTGTTGTCGTTAGTCACGTCGCCCAGTGCGAGGTCACACGGCAGTTTCAGAACAACAGACAGCATCGCCGCCCAGCAACAATGTACAGCAATGTTTAGTGAGAGAGTAGCAACAGCAGCAGAACTGCAAAACTACCAGTAGCAGCACATGCAGCAGCCGTTCGTGGATGGTGGAAAAAGAAGGTACTTGTTGTCACGTCGCCTAGGCCGAGGTCACAGGACAGGCTCAAATATCAACACATAGTTATTTCTAGGAAGAGAGTACCCACAGCGGCAGAGGCTGCAGACAGAGCAACAGCAGCAGCAGCAGGAGGAGCAGCAGCAGCGGCGACGGCGGCGGCAGCGGCGGTGGGTCGAAAACGAAATCGCTGACAGCAGCAGTCCCAAAACCCGGGTACCCTAAATCCGCATTTCGGTTTGGAACTCACAGTTCATGTTTGCTGACAACCGTGACAGCTGAGGCGTGAGGCGGGCGCTTCAGACAGTTAGAACGGGCTCCCAGTTTATTTGGGCGAGATTTGCTATAGAAACTCGCATGCACTCTTACAAATCCAGCTACATGGAGCCGGGTTCGAGGCCACTTAAGCATTCTTCACGTTGTCTGACAGTACCCAACTACAGTTCTGTAGGCGGAAAGAAAATACGAATTGTCATGACATTGTTTTCCACTCACCAACCTCCTTCCAACCCTGTCCTCGTGGTCCCTGCTCACATCCTACTGTGGTGTCGGCACGTCACAACTACCAGCTGCGTTTTCGCTTGGACAGGTGTTTGGGCCTGGCGTCGGGGGGATCTTGTCGGAGCCAGCGACGCACCACCCTCGCGTATTTTCCGAGGATGGAACATTCGGGAGGTACTTGCCGGAATATGTATGGAGTTCAATCTGCCACCTTCTGACCTTCGGGTTACTGTATCGGTGGTAGTGGATATTGCATCTCTGCCGAGTTATCATGTCACAGATATACATTGCCGCCTTTTGATTCAAACCAAAACCGTGCGGCACTGTTTGAGGGCTGCGTCCCCAAGTTCGTCTTCTGTCGATGCACGCACCAGCACGTTACGACAAACCCTTGTTTACGTGTTGCTTCATGTTGCTCACAGTCGTGTCCATTGTCAAAAGTGGCGCCGGAGTATGCACCCCCACGTTGTACGTTTGGATAGCTTCACACCCCTCAAACACATATAGCACATATAACAGGTATCCGTATCTTGAAACACATATAACAGGTATCCGCATCTTGAAACACATATAACAGGTATCCGTATCTTCTGCCCAACCTGGTTGTGGCTGGCCTGGCGCTTTTATCGCTGCCGCCCGTGCTACTTTTCATCAAGGAGGATCAACGCACCTCGAGTCATGACATAACGTGAGCACAGTACGAATCAAGCTGTCTTAGAATGGCTCGAGTGGCTACCAGCACTGTTTTGACGAAGATGTATCTTTGCACTTCCACGTGTCGAATGCTGTCGTTTGCGTTATCGATTTGGCAAAATGACATACGCACTCCGCGGGTGCAAATCTTCGAACTCGGTACGGTTTAACCGTTCATACCGGCTATCTCATGGTGTATAGAGGCTTCAGTAACCGAAACCTCTTCAGCATTATGGTGATCACATATAATCTCCGACAAAACGATTTATGTTGTGGCACCGGTAGAGGGCGTCTTGAAGCAATCTTGCGGGCAGCGTCGATGTAACGTTTCCGCATGCGAAAACCAATTAGTTAAGGCCTGCTGGGCGTATGATGGCGAGCCTCGGACGTTGAGTCATGGACGACGTCCCCAAGCACAGGGTGTAGGTGGGTAGAGCAGTGAAGAAGGAAAAAGGCTATACTTGTGGTGTCGAATCGGAGTAGGCACCGAGCTAAGACAGTGCCATCAAACGCAGGGAACACCGAAGAGTCCAACAATTTGTTACGGACGGAGCCGTATACGTCCGCGCATTTAACTCGGTATATATACTTAGGGACGCCTCCGATGTCATAAAGGCAGAACACCGGGTCGATCATGGTGAATCATTCAGCATTCCCAACGCTCGTCGATTTTCCTCGAATTTTGCTATCTCACGCTCTCGCACTTTCCGCAAGTCAATTTATTAGCACAAGAAATAGTCACTACGAGCACATGGGAATATGCACTCGGGGGGGCTCGAACTAGCGAAATCGACCTTAGTGATTACGAGGTCAACCCATTAGACCATCGGGGACGTCATAGTAAGAACAACCTACCTCGTGTAGCTGAAGGCTGCTCTGGTCCCTGGTGAATTGCTGCGTTGTTGCTGCCGTTGTTGCTGGTGCTGGACTTCAACTGCTGGTCTTCATGTTCGTCTTACAGTCGTGTTGTTTTGAACGTAGAAGAAGGGCAGGACCGAAGTACGCCGAGTAGATACGAGTGATGGCTCGTGCAGCTGATGATGCTTATGATGATTATGTTGATGATCGACGTAGACCTGATGAGGAGCGTTGTAATCCTGTCCTCTCGTAGTCGTCGCGCCTTGTTACTGCTCGTAGAGGGCATCTTGTTGGCTGGTGTCGTTGTTGCTGATGTCGTCGTTGTTAGCTGAAAATGCGGTCAAAATAATTCGTTTGCGCCTCAAAATAGAAATGCGACAAAAAAATGTTCTAACTCCCGTTTCGGGACGTTTTTCGGCAAACTCGAACAAGCGGTGTTCACGTGTTGGTAAGGATATCACAAACCACGTTGCTGGTCCGAGTTCCGCTGGAGATTGTTGTGGTAATCTGCATGATGAAGCCTCCGGTGGGGTTGTTGCTGAACTGTCGTTACGTGAGATGGCAGACGGCGATGGATCCCCGTCTGGTTCTGGAAAATAGCTTGAATTGCTCAAAAATTGCGTTATTTGCTCGGATGGAAATGCGCTTCTGATCATCTGCTGTTGGAAGCATGTTGATGTGGCTCAGCTTAGCGCTAAGGATGCCTAGAGGTAAGCTCCATGGCTATGGACACGTAGATGTTGCTGAAGTCATAGTCGCTGTAGTCGTAGCCTCTGCTGCAGTAGATGATGTAGTCCCAGCTGTTGCGTACGGCGCTACGATGACACGACGTCTATGCTTTGTTGAGGCGGTGATAGTCCGTTGATAGTCGTACAAGCAATAGATGGCCTACAGCACCACGTAGCTTCAGCAGTTGCAGCAGTAGTAGACGTAGCTGGAGAGCTAATTGAAGCTGGGAAATCTGTACTCATCGCCGTTGATGACTTGTGGTCGATGGTGGTACTTGCTGGAGTACCGTCGTTGAAGTTCTGTTGGCCGTGTTGAAGACCGAAACGGAAGTGATGGCATTTGCCATGTTTCATCTCTCGCTTTTGAACTATGCACGATTTGCTGTCGCGTTGATTAGTTTGGTGCATGCTACAACAAGAGTTATTGTACGAAGTATGCAAAGAAAGCTGATTTCCTCATCGGGGTAATGCTTGCAAAGACATTTTGAACTCGATGACTTGGTTGTTTGCAGGTTGAGCGGATCATCACTGCTGTACACACGTCGTGACGGCCCTTAGCTATGAGCAAATACCCGTTGCGCATGATAGTTTTGGAGATTGTTTCCGAGGCTGACGACGTGCCTCGTGAAAGCAGTTGCTGGAAGTTAGCGCCCATTTTCTCCGAGTCTGACGGCGTGCTTCTGGAGTCAAAGCGTGGAATCAGTTGCGGGAGACGAATGCCCCGGTAGGCAGGAGGTTTCCCCCGTCGTTAGGCTGAGTAGCCGATTTGTCAACGATCTTGCTGCACGATACAGCTCGTTTAGGTCTTCTCGTCGTATTAAACAAATTATACGGGGACAAATACTACACAGGTGGCCGGAACCCCCCCATTGTCCAATGTGCGCGCAAAAATATCCTTGTAGAGGCGTTGGCAATGTAGATTACCCACAAGGCGCCTACAACCTCCGAAATATACGGGTTTTAGGCACCTTGTGGGTTTTATACATTGCCCAATGCCTCCACAAGGATATGTTTGCGCACATTGGAGAATGGGGGGGTTCCGGCCACCTGTGTAGTACGTACTTCGTGCTAGGTGGTAGCTTGAACAACGGTTTTAATGACGAATTCGCGCTTCCAGTAGGGTGAAACCGGACTCCTTACCTGCTACACGCTTGATAGCCCTAGCAGACTCCTTACCTGCTTCGCGCGTAAGCGTGAAAGCAGTCTCTCCTCTCCTACATTCCCGGTATACTTGACGTAGATGTGATGCCTCTTTTGTCGAGGCTGATCTTGATTTTAGAAGCAATTCCATAAACCGCCACACTTGAAGAACGTGGACATTCTTCCTTGTACTCCCGAGAAACGCCTGACGGACTCAGCGGGACGCTGTTGCGGGGTGCTAGTCGATATGTAGATCAAAGAGCGAGGCTCATAGCGCTTTAGGATGATGCGTGTCGAGGCTCTATCTCCATGATAAGAGTTGCAGAGGTGGCACCTAGTGTCTGTGAAGATCACTTGTAAAGAAGAAGAAAGAAGATAGTTTTGAAAGTAGCGCTTGTAGGCCAAAAGTGGAAACCAAAGAACAGAAGCAGAGAGATGGAAAAAAACAGTAGAAGGGAAGAAAACAAGAGGAAAAGAAGAGGACAGGAGAGGAGTGATTGAGGTAGGGCTGACCGTCACCTCCTTATCACGAGACAGTGCCCACGCTACGTGCAAATGTACTCTTCAGGCTGTTGTACTGGCCGACAGCCCGTCCTATAGTAGCGTTCCCTGCACTGCTCCCTGCAACGTTCCTTGATACTTACCAGGTATGGTGGTAAGTTGGTTACCCTGTACTATTAATATGATCAACTTCCCGATAGAGGTAAGTTGAATACAGTGCGCCGGTGAGAAGGAACAACCGCTAGTCTCGCCGCATAATTCATTTCCCCGCATCTAGAATAAGATACCCAGTGTACTCAAGCGTAGTGACGGCGAATCAACAAAATAATAGAGGACTGCAAAGTCGATATTTCAATACCGAAGACCAACCGTCCGTCACAGTCTGTGCTGTGCTGTACACGACGACATGCGCGAACACCCCTCTTGTTCGTTATCCCTCCATCGTACGTACATAAGATGCAAATAACAGCTGTCGTACAACGTAGTGGAGTTGGTATTTAACTCTACCAAGATGGTGGATAATCTGGTATAGTCGACCCTTGACACCCCCTTCCCCCTTATCTCACATCTCTCCCGCACGGAATGTCGTGGGTGGTGTTCTGTTCTTGGTGCTTCTGTAGGGGTGGGACAGACCCAACGTCAGCGACTAACGGGGCGTCTCCACCGCCTATAGAAGCCGTCGACGCCAGAGTACCGTCATGGATGCAACCCGAGACAAGATCGCCGACCTCGAAAGGGAATGGATCGGGCTACGGCGCGGAAAACATCGGCCTCGACCCGAAAGATGCAAAATCGGAGAGTTTGCTATCGCATCACCACATCCGCATTCTGCTGGTCATCGATGCTCTATACTCGGTTTGTGCCTGCTATTGGTTTCTACCACTGTAGATTACACTTAGGGCACTAGAAGAAGGGCGCGGAGGGGAGGGGGGGGAGCGTCACGGCCTGTGCTCCAAGTACTTGGACATCCCTGGAAATGCACAACATTGCAGCGTGTACCAAAACAGAAATGACTGAGCAACCCAAACCGTCCTGTGTGTATTACATGGCATGGATCCGATCCATCTTCGACATGAGCAGCACATGAAGGTAATACATACGTGTACCTCTTTCCAACACCCTGTTCACGTTGCGCAGATTACGTTCTCTGGGTTGGATGCGGTGTTCACCCTATGGGCCCTCAGCACCGTCGCCAAGGGGGGACTAGATTGGTCAACTCTGGAGATCGGCCAGGTGTGATCGATGCCCTTCATCCGCCCGCCTGGTTTAGATTGATCGTAGATTGTCTTGAATGTGGAGCTTGGTCCAGGTCTGGATTTCATGCTCCTCTTCATCTCTCTTCTTCACGTCCTGCACATTTCTGCTTCAGCCACGTTCACTGAATGCTCCGCGGTTTAAAGGCATCGTCGTGCACTATCGTGCGGTGTTCAAGTAGCATCGGACCATATCCTCTCGCGGACGAAGGTGTATAGTTGAACCGCATGTAGGTCTTCCCTCAGCGCCGTGTTTCTCCACTGCCTCACGAAGGCGTCGCAAACGGTACATCGCGGCCTCCACGAACGATAATTATCTCACAGAAAGCTTTTGTCTCAATGACAAATAGCAGTACGCCATAATTTCTCTGTTCGCACCGCACGCCATTTTCCTTGGTTGTCTTCCCCTTGCCCCACCCCCCGGCACCCTCCCGACAGGTGTTCTTCGCGTGTGGGTTGATGGTCCTGGCGTTCGAGTTATTTGCGGTGCCCAAGCTGACCCCACTGTTGGGCGTCAGATTCTGTCAGAAGGTTGGCTCGGTCGTTGAAGTCCCCATATACTTCGTGTTCCCTCTTCTCTCTCATATGAACAACGAAGAAATCTCGGTTCCTGCCACCACCGCCATCCTTCTGTTCTTGTTCTTTGCGTGCTCGGATTCGGTGAGTCTATTCCCCTATGGTAAGAGGACGGTTTAAACAAGACGCAGATATTCTGAATTTATGGTTGCTCCGACCGGGAGAATATGCGGCCACACTATATACAAGTTAGGGCTGCAGTTCTGTACGTATCGATCACACCCTGGACCACAGTCACAACACTAGGCTATTTCTTCGACAATAGACGAGGGGTATAATACATAGCGATGTGTATTATCCGTCATAATAGACTGTGAACGTGTCTATCGATACATAGTGTCGGCGACAAACCCGTTGGACATTTAGTCGCAGTATAACTTTGTCATGACAATACACTGGTGATACTGTCATTCGATAGAAATCACCCACCCTATTAGAGTGTTGACCGTGTCCATGGAAGGTCGCTGCTGGCCGCAAGAGCTTGTGCATCATTTGTATTTCGGCAATCTGTTCTTGCCCCAATCAGAGTCCATCAATTTCCATCAATATAGTCATTGCCGCCTACAATTGATTGCGATAATAGTGTACCGATGGCCATTGCCGCCTACAATTGATTGCGATAATAGTGTACCGATGGCCATTGCCGGGTGACAATAGACCGCATATTGCTGTAGTGCAGTCGCATTGTATCGATATACGTTGTTCAGTAAAACATGAAGGGCAGGGTAATATTTGGTATTATGCTTACGATGGATATCAAACGTCACATCATGTTCGATTTGGATGGCGACAAAGCCTGAGGTATTCGATTCGCTTTGAATATGCGAGGGGAACAATCTACTAAACACTCGCGCACACGCACAGTGCACGGCATCTCTACGCGGCCGCTGTATCATGTCATTGTTGTTCCCACACGGAACAAAACACGATGAAAATACTGGTTGAAACAGAACATGTAGACGATGTATCCTAGGGATTAGAGCTGGCCCCTCAACCGCGAAAGGGCCGTATTGTGGAACTAAGAGATCGAAAAATTACAGAAGTGTATGTATAGTTGGTAGGGCTGGGCCCTGGTCCCGTTCGTACTGCCAGTGGTACCGTACTGGCAGTACTACTGTACTGTCTGAAGGGCCTACCAGGGTTGCCAGTTATTTGACCCTTTACGATATTTGACTAAGAACATGCCGGAAACCCATCAAAATTCACGGCGAGGAGCAGAGAGAGCGTACAAATAGCGAGATAGGCGAGAGCGATTGAGAGGAAGGGAGACCGTGAGCACGATGGGTGACGCCAACTCAACCATTGATGGCTTCGGTTAGGTGGATTCTGGTGGTGGCCCTGGGTTGTTCTGGAGTAGCCGTAGCAGTTTAAGAGTTGGGCCTTACGCCATACTAGTTCAATATTTACTGCCGTTGCGTCTCGGGTGTTTTTCTGTTTTATTATGCTTTGTTCCCGGTATTTCTAGTGCTGGTGGGAGCCTACCCTGTGATCAAGAGTCTGAGCATTAGGGACGCCCTGATTGTTGTCTCGTATAATATATGAAGCCAGGTAAACTTGTAGTATGGAGCCAAAGAAACCTCGGACACACTTCACTCGATACTAGGACATTTTTTCTCTGTTGGATGCATCTGAAGCCGCAGTTTGGCGTCGCGCACTTCAAAACATGTTTTGGAGTAGAAATCCTTGTTGTAACCGTGCATTATCTAGGGTGCGTGCTGCCGTGTGCAGTAGTCCGCACACTCCTCTATCACCATACTACTATGTCCGCTTTTTATTAATTTCCCTTGGTCAATCTACCACCAAATTGCCATTTGAAACAAGGCCCAAAATTGAAGTAGTATCGTTCAGCTCTTCTAGTAAAGCCAAATGGCGTAGAAACGCCCCTCTGGCACGGCGCCTACAGCGAGGCCATCCGGGGGTACCTCCGGCGGTGCCACCTCACCAGCCGGGGGGGGTCGGAGGTCGCGTCTTCGCCGCGACCAGTTTCGGCTTGCACTGTCTAGAGATACCAGGGCCCAGCGCTAATAGTTGGCTACAGCTGTAGATTTATGGGGTAATGTGGCAGTGCCGGAAGAAAAGATTGACAGCTTAAACATTATTATGGGGAATGTACAATGCGGGGCGCCCAACAACAAATATTATTTATTGTACAACTTTCAACAAGCTTGATGACACAGACTCATGATGTATACCGGAAATACGTAGCAGTGTAGCGCTTGCCGCCGAACCAAATTTTTTATTCCAAATATCTTAGCGTCGAATCAACTGTGAGCCTGGAAATATAATACTTTTTTCTTAAATTTGTGGGGATATGGTGTAGCAGCAGTACAAGCTCGCACTGTCAATGTGACGATAACAAAAACCGCCGACGACGACAACCAAACAAAGGTGTCTCCGCCACAAAGCCGATGCGTGCAGTCACAGCTGAACATATAGCGATGTACATCTATCAACACGTTGCACTGCCATAACGCGAGACATACCGAGGATTATTTACATTTGTCTGCAGACACCAAAAACATATAGATGTGATTTAGACCTAGACGTGTTTTCATTCGAACTAAGAGACGAGTTGATAGCATCTAAACCTTATACCGGGTATTTATATAATACGTAAGTAGCTGGAATTTGTTTTAGTATTTGCATATTTTTCGGCTATCCTCTGGATCCAAGCCAGGAATATGTACCAGGGTACAAGATTTTCCTTCGGAGGCGTGTTATAGTAATAACGAGGGCGACCCAAGAAAAAAGGCCCAAATCAACCAGACTGAATACTCGTGTATCTGTGAAATACCTTTTGTATGCTTGGTTTGTGTAAGACACGGTGTACAGTATAGCGCTGAGGACGTGTGTTGATAATGGGGTGGTTACTACTTGAAATAAATAAACAGTGAGCAGAAGAGCCGGCGGAAGCAACAAAAAGAACCAAGATAGCACAGCACACTAAGTTCTTGTTGGGATATAGGTAGACCACAGCAGCAGAGAAGCAGCAGTACCGACAATTCAATGTAAAAATGGGGTGGTTACATAGAAAACAAAAACTGAGAGTCAAAGAGCCGGCGGAAGCAATAACAAACACTAAGATAGCACAGCACACTAAATTCCTGTTATAGGTAGACCACAGCAGCAGCAGCGAAGCAGCAGTGCTGAAAATGTAAAAAGCTACGAGTGAAACACTCAAAACGTTTTCGCCTATGGATCGGAAACGTGCTCGTATAGCTATCATATCGTTCAGCTACGTACGTACAACAGTAAAAAAAGCAGCCTGCCTAGAGCAAAAACAGCAATCACATCACAACATGAGTCAAGTCATGAGAGCCACTAACCAAACGAAAAAGAGGGACGAAAGTAATGACTCTTGTATCTTGTACAGCCAAACATTTTGACAAATAAAACAAACTCATACCTAGAAACAGGTAAGTAAATTTCGAGGTAGACAAAGTACGAGTCTATAGTAGTAGTGCCGGTTGAATAGTACCACTGCTTTCTATACTGCCGGTAGAATCGCTTGACACCCCTGGAACAATCCATAGAAACTATATATGGCAACCCTATTACAATAGTGTTGGTGTCCCAAATTGTGCCGGTATAATAGGCTGGCACATACCGGCACTACCTGGAGCCCCATGTAGACAGACTACGAGTATACAGTGGTACCGACACACCGAGCAGCAGTCGGTCGTGGATAAATTCATACATCTGCAGAGCAGTAGCAGCAGCGGGAAGGCATAGCAGAGCCGAGAATGATAGTTCCCGTTTCAGCCGTGTTCTTGTCTCCCTGTTATGCTGTCTTGCGTTGTCTAATTTTGAGTTGTTTTGCTTGAAGGTATGTGTACGTGTGCTGTCATTGTTGATCAAGTACGGGCTATCTATAGTGCCTGTTGAATATTGCCATTGCTCTCTCAAATGCAGGTAAAATCGCTTGGCACGACTGGAATTCCTAATGATAGTAACCATGTATGGTAACCCTATTCCAATAGTGCCGGTGTCCTACTTAGTGCCGGTATATTGGGCTGGTGGTGTATACCGGCACTATTGGGAGCCCCATGTAAATAGCATACTGCTACTGGTGTGAACAAACACGCGCGCACCATGGCAGTAAAGCAGCAGGTAGCTACAGACACACTCGTACGCAGCAGATCAGCTGAAGCAGCAGCAGCAGCAGGCGGGCAGAGCAAGAGCAGGACGTTTCCCCCAACCGCCGTTTTCTGGTATTCACCTCAGACGCTGACGCTGGAAGTCCGCCTGCTGCGGGCTAGTCGTGCTGTGCATTGTGCATCGTCGCCTGTTGTCAGCTACTGGCGCTAGAGAGCCTGACTGCTTGGGTTAATCGAACTAAGAAGTGTAGTTAAGCCCGCGTGCTTGGGCTATTCCTAGCGATCACTCCAGACGTAAGTTAAGTTTTATTTACAAGATTTCTCGTCGGAGGCGTGTTATAATAATAACGAGGAGGGCGATGAAAGAAGCAAGGCCCAAATCAAACTGACTGAGTACTCGCGTCTTTGTATTTTTGGTTCGGGTAAGACACGGCGTTCATTATAGCGCTGAGGACCTGCTGTGTTAATAATGGGGTGGTTACATAAAAAACAACACCTGTGCGTAGAAGAGCCGGCGGGAGTAATATAAAGCACCAAGATAGCACAGCACACTTAGTTCCTGTTATAGGTAGACCACACAGCAGCAGCAGCAGCGGAGCAGCAGTGCCGAAAATAATGTAAACAGCTACGAATAAAACACTCGTACCGTTTTCGCCGATGGAGCGGGAACGTACTACTCATATTATTATAGCTATCATATCGTACAGCTACTATGTACGTACGTAGATGCAACAGCAACAAAGGCAGCCTGGCTAGAGCAAAAAACAGCAGCAGTCGTAGCCACAAACGAAACAAAAAAGAGATACAAAAAACCCGACCAGCTCTTGTATCTTGTATGATACGGCCAAAACCTTTTGACAAAAAATACAAACTATCACGTATCCTGTCATACATACAGTTGATACAGTCGTATCCCGCGGCCAGCACTATAGAGGGACCCCTATTGTAGAGTACGAGAATACTGGTAAAACACCAACAACACAATAATAACACACACACAGCAAAGCAGCACCCAGATACAGAGACAATACGGCAGCAGAGCAGCAGCAGCAGGCAGAGCACAGCAGGACCTTTCGCCTAGCCCCCGTATTCTTCTCTTCCTGTGGTGCTGTCTTGTTCTGTCCTCATGTCGAGTTTCGGAAGGAAATATGTGAGCTTGCTCTACGTAACACCTGTTGGTACGTACGTTTGCTGGCACACACAGCTGTCAGTGAATTATGTGCATGTTTCGAGGTTCTAAGGGAAGCAAACGGCGGGCACATACCGGTACTATAGCGGCAACCGACCCTACTCCGGGTACTGCCACTCCTTGTTGTTCCCATCTGTGCCAAGCGATTTCGCAGTCACTATTGTAGCGCGCACCCGGCACTACTTAGCAACATTGACAAATAGTACGTATTCTATCACATTTACAGTGGATACAGTCGTGTCTCGCGACCAGCACTGTAGAGGGACCCCTATTGTAGAGTACGAGTATTCTGGTAAAAACCAACACCAAAATAGCACACACAGCAAAGCAACACCCAGATACAGAGACAATACAGCAGGAGAGCAGCAGCAGCAGGCAGGGCACAGCAGGACCTTTCGCCTAGCCCCCGTATTATTATCTTCCTGTAGTGCTGTCTTCCTCTATCCTCATGTCGAGGTTCGGAAGGAACGATGTGAGCTTGCTCTACGTAACACCTGTTGGTACGTACGTTTGCTGGCACACACAGCTGTCATTGATGGCGGATGATTGCTGACGAAGTACGCACTAGTCGTGTCGTGCTTACATCACCTCAGATGCCGACGCTAGAAGCCCGCCTGCTGTGGGCTAGTCGTGCTGTGCATCGTCACCTGCTGTCAGCTACTGGAGCTAGAGAGCCAGCCCACTTGGGCTAGCCGTATTCAAAAGTTTAATTAAGCCAGCCGGTCTGGGCTTGTCGTAGCGACCAGCAAACTCAAAGCTATACTTGTGTTTATATAATTGCATCAGAATACGTAGGTTAGGTTTCGTAAATGTCAGCGAACGAGGCATGTCTCGAAACCATTCCTATACCTGGTACATATTATTCGCACGCGCACTATCTCGTTAAAGATCGACGAACAACAGAACACAAATATATTATGATACGACTACTCTGTACACTTGTAGCATATACGAAAAGTAGTATGCTTTCGTTTTCGCCGAATTCCAAAAACATGCCTGTTGACAGTATACAACCCAGCGAAGTGAAAAACAGCTGTTTTGCTAGCAAGGCTGTCGATAGCATCGAAGAAGAACCCTGGTGAGTAAACGACGCGAGTGGGTTAACGACGCGAACACTGACTGGGACTTCCGGTGGCCTCGAAGCTTACACGTAGTGTCAGAGCTAAGGCCTGGGCAAATATTGGAGACGTGAATGAAATATTGACGAGTTCAAGAGATTTGGGGACGTGTAGGGTCATCCGAGGTCAGGGAAAAGGCAGCATACTCCGTGTAACGCACGGTACCATACCCCTCTGAACGACTTTCGTACCTGACTTTCTCAACAACATGGAGGTGTAAATGCCGAGCCAGTCGTCCAAGTTCCCCATTATGGTCGTGTGTGCACCCCTTCCTGTGAAGAAAATTGTCTCCAAATTTCAACGGAGGGGTGTTGGTGTGCTTGCAGTTATACACCATAGAGAGCAACTGGGGACCGGGAGAGGGTAGTATGCAAGCAGGAAGCGCGCACTACGCACAGGGCGACAAAGTGCTCTGAGATTGCCTGGAGGGGGCCGCATCGGCTGCGAATCTGTAGCCCTCGTAGAAGTGCTGTACGACAGAGGCACGGATCTCGTCCACGTCTGTGTGCTGCTGCTGCTCTCTGGTAGCCTCTTAGTTGCAAGGACAGATCCTCATCGACCACTGTTGCTGCTGCTGTATTGTCAACCATTCGCCATATGTACCAGAAACATTTTTGGGGGTCTGTCTCTTCTTCAAAAACGGCGTCTGCTGTTGCCTGTAAAACGCCAGCAGGTTCCGGGGTCTGTTGCCGCGTTGTCCCGTGCGATTGATGTGGGCCAATCTTGTCAGCCTGCGGCCGCCATACCGCAAAAACAAATTACCAGCAGTCTTGCGGCACTATTCCGTGTTCCCTGGCAATCGACTGATCAGCGATTTTCGCCTTCGCTAGTTTTTTCGCTGACTCAACAAACAGCCGACCGTGGCAATACCAAAACCACGTTTTGTTTCTTCTTAAAGTAAGTTGCAAACTGTCGCCCTAACTGTATCTCGTATGTATGGAAATGAAAAATGACACGTTTGAAGGTTTCTCGACGTTCAATCACTCGATTTGGTACGCTTCTTTGGACATTCCGACGCAAGCGAGTTTGACTATGCGCAAGGAAGCAATACGTGCCTGGGCCGAGAGGGGTACTCTGGGGAGAAGGGGTTTCTTTGGCGGATTTCTATTAAACCAATCGGTACTTTTGCCCCAACTCACCTGCGAGATGGATACGTGGCAGGGGGGACTCATATAATGTCGACAGGAAGCTACTAAAACTACGTGACGTTATCACTGCGAATCCTTCTTAACTTGAACGAATGCCGGTCGTTTTTTCGTGCTTGTATCTCTCCTCGTTCGGCGTGCTTCGTTTACCACCAATCAGTTTTACATTGGCGTCTCACTGGCCATCAACAACGCCACGGGGCCGGACCGGCGAGGAGAGCTGAACGGTATCGCGATGGCTACGGGCTGTCTTGCTAGGTCGATCGCCCCTGTTGTTTTCTCGGCGGTGTTCGCTGCCTCTATCAACGGCAGCCACTTCTTCCCCTTCGACTTCCACTTGGCATTTCTCCTCCTTGCATTGGTCAGACTAACCGCTGGTTGTATCGGATGGAACAGGATATGCGACAACGGCGGCGTGGGTAGTGAACAAATCATGTTCGGGGAGTAGCTCTGGAGTGAGTGGTAGTTTCCTACAATAGGATACTGAGAGTTCGGGACGGCCGATACGATTTGCTGTGGCAGTAGGATGTATGCTGTTCATGATATTGCGTGGTTCGCAGGCGCGCGGTGCGGTGAGCAAAATGCTACCATTTGAGGGTCATAGAGTTCCCGAGTCACAGAACACAATAAAATATGTACGACACCAACGAAACACAAAAACAGCGGGATGGTAGATACGTATGTATGTTGCGATGATAAGGTTCATAGTCGGACTGCGGCTACGTTAGTCCCTCACTTGCGGCCAGCTAGTGGTCGTTCGGACCGCGATAATGTGGATCTTTGTCCAGAAGGAGCTGCTCTCAGGGATTTGGCCAACACCAAACGGTTACATTAGGGATCGTGCCTGAACGACTCACAAAGTAGGGCCGATCCACTTCTCCGAAACCTTCTCCAAGCCGTTCCATTGCCAAGTCTGGGCATTACCGCCTACTCTCCCAGCGATTAGTCAGCGTTTCCGCCATTCAACTTCATTATAGCTCAAAGGGAGAACCTGTCGACGCGGGTGGTTTAGAGCTCATACCCTGCGACAACTCGGAATCTGGTTACTTCACTAAGCGCTTTTCGAATGTATGCACGGACTGGAGACGATCACGCCGTAACCGAGAGAAGCTTAAGACCGTCGCTTTTTCGTACAGCAGGCCATAGAGGGCGCACAAGGTATCGCGTTGATGCAAGTTGCTCGGACGAAGCACGTGCGTTCGGCGTAAGGGCCCAGAAGGCTAGGTTCTATGAGGTAGTGAGGGCCAGATTGTAAGTTACGAACGATCTCACTCCTTTTTCTCGAGGTCTTGCCTTCGGGATTCCATAAAAGAATGGGTGTGTAGTTTCCAACCAAATTTCCATCCAATGCCGGGTATGGTTTACAACCTATATAGGCGAATAATGTCTTCTGGTCGGGCAACGACCACCGGTGGGTGTGGTGTAGCAATGTGGAACATCGTACACTCAACCTACAGTAGTGGCAATGCTGAATATGAGTTCGAACGGGGTGAACACGGTATTTAGGAAACAACAAATATCATATGCACATCTTGGGTTGAAAGCTTTCTTCACGACCATCCAAGCTATTATACAAATGGGAGATACATTCCCATTGTATCTATGCGTACACAGTGGAGCAACCTGGAGAGCGCCAAAACGTGCTGCTCGCCTCGATGCCCATCAACCTGCGCTAATAGCTCGATACGGCCACGCGTCGCTCAGACACAGCTTCTGGTTTCCCGGGTTGTTTCGAAATAAAATAGAACATTTGCATATGAACTACGCCCCAAGGAGTGCGCCGATGATTATTGTGGGGCATTGTTAGGAGGGGCGGGGGTGAACACAGTATTGAGGACTTTTACATGCTTAACGCAGAGGACGATCGATCACAATGTGCACAAAGAAGTACAGATTGAGCAAGAGAGCAATGGAAAAGGTCAATATAACTATGGACCAATCCCAGCGATATAGAACAGACGGGCAATTGCTGCGGAAATGCCTACTTGAGTGAAAACGACACGCGGGTGGCGCTGTCGGGAACAAAATAGCTCAGAATATCCAAGTTTTGAATAGAGCGCACCATACAGTGTCGTATGTATTACTTGGAATAAGTACACAATGCACTAATCCACTCAGGGGGTGCACACCGACCCGCAGACAATAGTTGGAACGATAAACAATATTAGTAGCAGCGCACTCACTTGCTGCTGCTGTTGCTTCTGCGCTGCTGGGGTTGGCATCGGTTGGCAGCGACGCTGTAACAAGCGCTTGTCCCTACGTGAGCTTGACCATCAAGGTACCCAGGGGCACACTAA
>JAYJMJ010060270.1:0-52531 GCA_036873875.1 Laminaria ephemera | reverse complement strand
CACTGCTTACAGCGACTGCTAATCTGTCCAGCCACCTCTGCAGTTAACGCGACCATCTATCTGACGTTACAATCTGCATATCCCTACCGTTTACAGTGACATCGTTTGGTGATTGCTCTGAGTCAATCACTTCAACTTTCGTTTTCGGCCTACAACCTCTCTGTCTACGCTTAACGATGCTTGTTACCTCACACCGCTTAAGACTCGATAAATGATGTGCCGGGTAGCACTTTCAATGCTGCACTTTCAGCAACAAGTTATTACACGCCTCGTGGCGCACGAGCGACGGCGAAACCGCAAAAACGACACCGTGTACACCGTCGGCTGGAAGGTTTTGTTATGAATTTTTACGCTTTATACGCCTATGACTTACATATTTAACCACACCATACATAATAAGCTGCAGCAAAAACACAAATGGAGGAACACTGAATATAAACCCAACCACGACCATTCCATGATCACTTGTTGAATCTGGGTCTCTCAGGTAGCTAATAATCATGGTTATAAAAAACGCCGAGACTACAGCCAATACTAAAGCTAGCACATACCGTTTTCCCTTAAACCAGGCCCAACACGGTAATAGAAAAAAACAAACAAATTGAAATAGCAGAAATACAAATATACCAAGAATATTACCTATACTTCCACGCTCACTTCCTGAGTATGCGAAATAAGCCATGCATATTGATACAACAAAAATTGCCACGGACACAACACACGAAGCTATAACGATAGATTTTGTTTTCATTGATCATACTTCAAGGAAACGACACCTCTTATTTTCTGCATAACTTATGTTATACCGAAACATCCGTTCACCAGATATACCGAAACATCCATTATAGAGATACACCGAAACGTCCGTTCACTGGATATACCGCAAATCCAAACAAGGACACAAACAACAAGCACTTGCGCGATTCAAAATTCCAGTCGGCAGAACCAATCCACAACCGCCAAATAAATACACCATATAGACCATAGACAACGACAATCACACCCCAGACGCCAACTAAACCGAAACCTCCCGCACATCCAAAATAGCCCGCACCCACTCCAACGGCCTTTCCTGCGGCAAGTTATGACCAGCATCATCAAACACCCTGTGCTCATAAGGTCCAGTGAACTTAGGCGCATGATGCGCCGTACCACCGTCAACCCCATCGACGTTCCCGTCAATCGCTATCGTCGCTACCGATATATCAGGCTGTTTCTCAAGCTCCGCTTCTATATGTGCAACTGACGGATCACCCGCCACCAAACCAAAACGATGACGATAGGAATGAATCACCACATCAACAAAATCAGGGTTGTTAAACGACTCTGCCGTAGCGTTGAATTCTGAATCAGTAAACTGCCAGGTGGGTGACCACATTTGCCAAAGCAGGCGTGCGATTTCAGAACGGTTACTGGCCAGCCCGCTACGCCCGCGCTCTGAATGGAAATAATACTGATACCAGTAGCTCGCCTCTTCTGCGGCCGGTGCCGGCTCCATAGACCGGGGTATATTCTGGATATTGTATGAGTTACCAGACACCAACGCGCTTACCCTTTCAGGCCAGAGTGCGGCGACAATACATGACGCTCGACCACCCCAGTCATAGCCGGCCAGCACAGCCTGATCAATGGCTAATGCGTCCATCAATTCAATCAGATCGTTAGCGAGGACAGCTTGCTCACCGGAACGCAGGATATCATCCGACAGAAAACGGGTGGGACCGTAACCTCGTAAATACGGCACAACCACATATGCACCAGCTTCAACTAATGGCTTAATGCAGTGGCTATAGCAATGCACATCGTAGGGAAATCCATGATTCAGGATGCACGGCCATCCGTTGCTTTCTCCGAATTCAAAGTAGGCGATATCAAGCTGCGAGGTGGTGATTCTTTTAACTGACTCTGCATGCATCTTGAAGTCCATCCTGCCCCGCCTTTGTCGTGGAATGTTTTTTACCGTTTACTATAAACGCACAAAGGGCCCTGGCGGTCAATCAAGAACTAACAGACAGATTTAAAACAACAGACTTCAAACCTCCCGAACCGGGATTATCCAGGGGATTTCATCACCAGAGATTTCCACTTCAACACCATAGACTTCTTTTAGGTTTTCTTGCGTCAACACCTGCATAGGCGCACCTTGAGCTACAACGCTCCCTTGATGCATTAAGTACAGTCGATCACAATATCGTGCTGCAAGGGAAAGATCATGCAGCACAACAAGGCAGCCTCTGGTACCTTGAGAAAACTTGCGCAACACCTGCATGGTTTGTAGCTGGTGCTTTAGATCCAGTGCGGCGACCGGTTCATCGGCAAGTAAGACCTGCGGCTCAGAGGCCAATGCACGTGCCAGCAACATTCGGGTGCGTTCGCCACCGGACAACGTTGTGGCATCCTGCGCGCGAAGTGCATCGCAATCGGTGGCGGTGATTGCAGACTCTATGGCCTCTTTATCATCGGCAGTCAGTCGCTGCCAGGCACTCATGTGCGGTCTGCGACCAAGGGTAATGATACGTTCTACGGTGAGTGGCCAGTTGACCGGACCACTTTGCGCTACCCAGGCCATCAGGCGACTTCTGGTGCCAGCGTTCATGCGGGCAATGTTTTCGCCATTTAGAGTGACACTTCCTGAATCACACGGCACCAGTCCGGCCAACAGGTTTAACAAGCTTGATTTACCAGCGCCATTCGGACCGATTAAACCCACAAGTTCACCGTCGCCTACCTGCAGGTCTACATCATTCACCAGGTTGCGATTAGCGCGTATAAACCGTACGGAATTTGCCTGCAGTATCATTGGATCAGACTCACCTTACAGATACTCACGGCGGCTCCGCACAATCAGGTGAAGAAAGAACGGCGCACCGACCAGCGCCGTCAGCACACCCACTTTTAACGGTGTGTCGGTAGGTATAAGTCGCACACCGATGTCTGCGGCCAGTAGCATGGCAGCGCCACCCGCGGCTGAAGCCGCTAATAACCGGCCGGGCTCATGACCGACGTAAGGCCGCAATAAGTGCGGTACTACCAGACCGATAAATCCTATCATCCCGACCGTTGCAACTGCCGCCCCGACCGCCAGTGATACAGCAATAAAAATCCGCCAGCGCAATCGCTGCGGGCTCACACCCATACTTTGTGCGGTGCGCTCACCCAGAGTTAGCGCATCCAGTTGCCCACCAACGCCTACTAACAACAACCAACCGATCAAGGTGGTGGGAAGCATTAACCAGAAATCCCCCAGACTTCTGTCGGTGATGTCACCCAGTGTCCATAGCACTAACTCACGTACCGCAAACGGGCTGGGCGCCAGATTAAGTAATAGCGACATACCCGCCGTTGCAAGTGCATTGATGGCAACACCGGCAAGAATAAGTGTGGTGACTGAAGAGTCGCGCCCGGCTAACACATAAACCAGCACGGTTGCCAGCATCGCACCAATCATGGCAGCAATCGGTAGCACCCAATGTGCAACCACGCCGGTACCAAAGTACAACACCAGAACCGCAAAAAATGCCGCACCACTTGCAGACCCGACCAGACCCGGGCTTGCCAAAGGGTTTCGCAATAGCCCCTGCATAGCAGCACCACATAAACCCAGACTGGCTCCGGCAAACAGTGCAATCAGCGCACGGGGTAAGCGGATCTGGGACAGAATTATTGCGTGCACTGATTCAGCACCGCTGAACAAATCGCGCAGTGCTGCCAGCAACGGTAGCGGCTGGCGTCCAATAGCCAGCGACAGGATAAACAGCACTAACACTGACGCTAAAAGCAGCATCATCAAACGTGAATCGCTCTTAACGGTAGCAGACTCAGTCATCTTTATTACCAAGCTCAATTCTTTCAGCCTGCAATTGTTCTATCACATCAACCGTCCACGGTCCTGCGCACACAGTCATTCGACTGGGAATATTGATTATGTGCGGCTGCAAGCCAGCATAGAGCAGTGCCGGATGTCGGCTCATGTTCTGTGCGCGTGAATAAGTACCGGGGCTGTAAGGTGACTCGATCAGTGCATCCGGGTTAAGCGTTATGATTTGTTCCAGAGTCAGCTTACCGTAATTTTCGATACCCGCTACCGATGCCGCATTTTGCCAGCCGGCAAGCTCCATCATCTGACCACGCAGTGATTTTGCACCACTGGTGTAACCGTTCGGGTCAAACACTGCGGCAACCGGCCGGGGTTCGGCAGGTTTTTGTAGCTGCGCGATACGCTGCTTCAGGCCCGACACCAGATCAACACCTACCTGCTCCTTGCCAACCCATTTTGCCACATTGATGATGTTGCTAAATAAGGTTTCCAGATCATTGGCGATGGGTAAAGTTTCTACCCGCAGGCCTACCTCTTTTAACAAATTGACGGTGTGTATAGTGGAGTACTGCCCGACAATCACCACATCAGGGGATAAGTTTAATATCGCTTCAGACTCTCCCTTATTGATCGGATACTGGCGCGCCTCTTTATAAAAGTAGGAACCCGCAACCCGATGCGACAGGTTTGATAAAGTCAGAATCTGTTGCTGATCTGCCAGCAGCAGTAATAATTGGTCGGCACAAAGATTAATCGATGCCACGGTGACAGGCTTTTCGGCATGTGAAAAAGAACCAAGAAAAAGAGTCGCCGCAAATACAACACTGATGCAAACACGCTGTAGTGAAATTCTGCCTATAGATAGCCAACTATTTTTCAATGTTGATCTACTGCTGTGAATTTTGTGTTGATGGCAACTGATCATGGACTGGCCATAGCAATTCTATAGCCAGCCACCTTACCGCTTAATCTACGAAAGTTACACCATTGGGATTCAATGACGTACTGATTTCGTCCGCTGCCGAACTACCATCCGCAGGATTCAGCACTACCACCTTCGGGGTTTCGACACTGCCGATAGCAACCCACAGGTTCCCGGCCGGTCCCTTTGCAATATCACGAAGATCAACACCATCGTAACCGCCGACTCCTGACTCAAGAATCGCCCCGGTGACCGGGTTGAACTTAACCAGGGTTGTTGACTGATATGCTGTCTCTGTAAGCATATAGCCGGTGCTTTCATCGATAATTTCAACATCAGTGATACGACCGGTTTCATCAGTATCATCTATGAGCAGATTTACGCTGTAGTCAGCGGTATCCACTGTCACCAACCCACCTGAAAAAGCGGGGGGTCGCGTTCCGTCAAACGAACCATAGTCACCAGCGGCCGCTGCAAAAATGGTGTCAGTCGCTGCGTCCAAAGAGATATCAACCGGGTTAATTGCCGGCAACTGAATACCCTTGAAACTTCCATCAGTGCCTGTATCAATTTCTGTGTTATTGGTTGTATCAATTACTGCCACGTACGCCATTTGTGTAGGATCAAACCCTTCAAGCCTTTGCATTACTACAAACAACCGATCACCCACCACCACACCACGGGTCGCTTCAGGCGCACCGAAAGTGTCATAAGCACTTAGATCAATTTCACCAATCTTGAACTGAGATGCATCTGTGGCTGACGGATTTACCACCCATACAATCGGACTGCCGTAGCGCAATAGATAGGCTTTTTCTGCACTCACAAAAACCATGTCATGCGGATTACTGGAATCCGGATCACCGCCATCATTGGTAGAGGACTCAAAAATCGGTGTTGTTGTATCACTGGAAGAATACGCCGCGATACTGTCTGTTTGATATCGACGGATCACAAAGTACCTGTCTTCATACGCACGCACAATTGTGTCTGAAATACCCGGATTCAAACCGGACTGCCCGTCACGCGGTTCGGCCAGTGTGTGCATTTCAAGTGCCGAGCTACTAAAGTCGCTTGCAACTGTTGTTAGAATTACATTGCCATTTACGGCAGTGGTTTCAGTACCTGTTCCAGTCTCAGTGCCTGTTCCAGTCTCAGTGCCTGTTCCAGTCTCGGTGCCTGTTCCGGTCTCGGTGCCCGTTCCGGTCTCAGTGCCTGTTCCAGTCTCACTACCTGTTGTGGTTAGAGTTCCAGTGTCATCGGAACTGCTACAGCCAGCCATGACCAGGCTTACAGCAAGCATTGGAACGATTAACGACTGTTTGCTTAACAACGATTTAGAACTGTTGTATTTCACAACGTGACCTCTGGTTTGGGTTGATAAATGATAGAAACAAAACCGGCGCGCCCGGGTTTGGGATAGCCATTAAAATCTTCGTAGTTGCGGTTAGCAAGATTGTCTATTTTCATGTCCAGTCGCCAGTCTTTCCAGTAACGACTGAGTTGCACGCTATGCAACTTCTGATCGATAGCAGGAAGTAAGTTGGGACTGTCGTAGAAACGATCTGCACTGAATTTATATTCATACTCGGCTTTCCACCGATCATTCTTCCAGCGGGCAATCAACGCGCCGTCCAGTGCTGATTCACCTGGTAGCTGCTTGCCGGTAAACCCGCTGATTCGGGACTGGTTTTCAGAATCCTGAAGTGTCACGTTGGCATCAAACGACAGGCCATTGCTCAGCGCGATCTTGCCTATCGCTTCTACGCCGTTGATCTGTGCGCGGGAAATATTCTCTGACCGCCCCACACCACGCGCATTGTAGACACGTGTTATGAGGTTGTCTTTTTTACTGTGAAATAAGGCAACCTGGAGTGCTGCATCAACGCTACGTTCTGCTGCCGATCGCCACTCTACCCCCAGATCCACGTTGCTGGATGACTCAGCCTTTAGCGTGGAGTTTCCCAGAAACAACCCTTGACTACCAAACAACTCAAAGAATGACGGCGCTCTTTTATGGCGCGACGCATTGGCAGTCAAGCTCCACTGACCACCCCATGACTCACCAATTACATGGTGCAGCCCGAGTTGCGGCATGATAGAAGTTTCATCGTAGTCATTCCGTGCACTTTCAAAATTCTCTATTCGATATTCATCTTTTAATGCAAAGCCAAACAAGCTGGCAGAAAAAAGGTTGTAGCCCCCGCCATAGTATTTATTCCACTGAGCGTTAACATCCGTTCTTAACCGTTCTGCGATTGTCGCGTTCGATACCCGAAGTTCATCATCTGATTCAAGCGACTCGGACCGAGCCCTGACATTCAAAGATAACGATTGGCCATCAAGCAGTTTTTCCCAGTACGCCCTGCCACCAAAAACACGGGTAGCTGAATTGATGCGCTGACTCCCAAGGCCGATAGTGCTGTCGCTGTCGTCATAGATTTCATTCTTTGACGTAAAATGTGCACCCCACAGTGACGACCACTGCCCGGCTGACGCCGATTTGGACAAGGTAGATCGCCATTGAATGTTGTCAGTATCAAGTGTGGCCGTTCCACGTACCGTGTTACGCCAGTCAGAAATACCCTGCTTGTGCTGACTTAACTGCAAGGCGTGTTCAAGTCGGGAACCGCCACTGAGAATATGACCGGACTTCAAAAACCCGGAGGTACTTTCCGTTTGCCCGTTGCGTCTTTTCTGAACTTCATCATCAGCGGTGTTAAACGATGTGCCGTTGTCATTCAGAAAGCTGAAATTGTTTTCACTTTGGCGATGCGAAAATGAAGCGACCAGTCGCTGACCGTTCAGTAAGTTGAAAGGCCCGGCAAATGAAGCGGCTACTCGACCGGAGCCAAATGATCCAAAGCCTGCCAACACACTGGTGAGCGGGTTGTCTGAAGCCCGCGCTGAAGTAATGTTAATTGCGCCGCCAATCGCACTGTTACCCAACTGCACGGGCACCGAACCCCGATAGACTTCGACTTTGTCTGCCTGCATTAGCTCGATATGACTTAGGTTTACTCCGCCGCCGGCGGCCTCGTTTAATAGAATCCCGTCAAGGTAGACATTTACCTGTTCTGCAGTAGACCCCCGAAGCGAGATCGTAGAGAAACTCCCCAGACCACCGCTCTGGCGAAACTGCACCCCGCTTTCTGCGGCAATAACCTCTGCCAGGGAGTCACCTGCCTGTTGCAGCTCTTCCTTTTCGATTACCTCTCGAAAACCGGTAAATTCCCCTTCCGGGGTATCACCAATTTCAAAGGGCACCTCTGGCGCTTGTGATTCATTGCCGATTATTTCAATCACGCCAAGGTCAGCGCTGTACGCCGGTGAGCCTGCCACCAGAATTAACAACGCAGCCGCGCAACTACCCACGCCACTTCCACAACGAACTAAGGCGTTTCGAAGGACGGCATCCTGATTGTTAATGACACTTGCTATTTTCAAAGCAAAGCCCGCTCGGCATTGGTTCTGGCATTTTGCGACGGGGTGCTTTTGATGAGATTTGCAGGATCTGCAGGTCCCACGCCCGGCACCTCGCCTGGCAAGAACATAAAATTTCGTCGGCGGATATCCTGACTCACGGGTCGACGCTTACATCCCGGCCTTCCCGGCTTATCGCCAGTGGCTGAATACCGCCAAGGGCATTCGTGGGATGTAGGCTCTCCGTTTACAGTTGCGAGGGCAGTCGGGGCTTTTGCATATAATGCAGCACCCCGTTCCCCACAGCCGGCAGTAAAACAAGCCAGCTGCCCTTTATAGTTAAAAGGACCGAATCGGACGCGAATAGTGGACTAAAAAACACAGCGGTTCAAGCCAAAATCCACAACTAAGGTGTTAAATCTCCTGCTCTGTCAGCAATACGGCAGACTATAGTCACAACCGCGGAAAAAGCGACCCCATGCAGGGACAACGGTCAAACAGGCACATTACCCTGACCGCTTAGTGCAGACGCCAACAATAAGTTCGGTTAGCATTCGCGATCGACCCCACACTCAAAAAATATGTCAGCCAATCAATTCAGCGAATCAATCCAGCTTGCAGCCGATGCCCTGGATCAGAAAACCAAGCCTCCAGGTTCACTTGGGCAGCTTGAAGACACAGCCGCCCGCATCAGTGCAATTCAGGGCTCACTGACGCCCGCTACAGATCGTGCGAAAGCAATAGTCTTCGCCGCTGATCACGGCGTGGTCGATGAAGGGGTGAGTGCCTACCCCAAAGAGGTAACCCGGCAGATGTTGTTAAATTTTGCCAGTGGCGGGGCAGCGATCAACGCGATATGCAACGCCAATAACATAGAGCTGGAAGTCATCAACACCGGCGTCATCGGGGAACCGGTAGATGGCGTATTGAATCGCAAGATCGCAGATGGCACAGCCAATTTTATCAACTCAGAAGCAATGACTGAATCACAACTCAATCAGGCACTTTCAATCGGTACAGACGCAATCACTCGCGCGTCATCCGAAGGAGTACAGTTAGTGGCCATCGGTGAGATGGGTATTGGTAATACCACCGCTGCAGCAGCGATTGTTTCGGCTATCTGCGATGTAGGTAGTGACTTAACAGTGGGACGCGGCACCGGACTGGACGATGCAGGCGTTGAACACAAAACGGCTATTGTGCAACGTGCGTTAGCCAAACACCCGGACAGATCCCCTAAGCGCATTCTTCAAAGCATGGGCGGTTTTGAAATCGCGGCCATGTGCGGTGCAATGATTGAGTCGGTCAATCATCCGATTGCCATTATTGTTGACGGCTACATCGCAACAGCTGCCGCACTGTGCGCGGTAACAATAAATCCTGATACTCGCGATCGTCTACTATTCGCCCACCAATCGGTTGAACCGGGCCATCGCATTGCACTACATCATTTGAATGCACAGCCACTGTTGCAACTTGGCCTTAGACTGGGTGAAGGATCAGGCGCTGCACTGGCAATACCGCTGGTCAGAAGTGCCGCTGCCGTACTCAACGACATGGCGACTTTCGAATCAGCCGGGGTTGAACGCGAAACAACATGACTCGCAGGGCTACACTATGACCCCCATGATCAATCGATATTTTATTGCTCAAATGTTCCTGACCAGGCTCCCCTGTCCGGCATCCACTGAATGGTCTGAACAGGAACTTGCCGCGAGCACGCCGTACTTTCCTGCGGTAGGTATTGTGATCGGCGCTATCTCTTCAGCGGCATGGATGACAGGCTACCTTGGCTGGGGACCATTATTAGCAGGGCTTTTTGCAGTTGCCGCGGCGATTTTAACCACCGGTGCTTTTCACGAAGACGGACTTGCAGACTCTGCTGACGGTATTGGCGGCGCTTTCGAAATTCAAAGGAAGCTTGAGATCATGCGGGACAGCCGTGTTGGCACTTACGGCAGTGTGGCGCTAATTCTGATGATCACCGCAAAAGTGCTGACACTGTCACTGCTTGAACCGGCCAGTGTGCCGGGCACTATAATCGCCGCACATGTCGTTGCGCGCTGGACATCACTACCATTAATCTATAACAACACTTACGTGCGAGAACAGGGCACCGGAAAACCATTTGCGGCAACTGTAAACAAGCAGCGCCTGACCGCTGCCACCGTCTTTACACTGGTATGTCTTGGAGTATGCCTTAGAGAACAAACTATAGTAGTTGTTCCAGTGGTTCTGGCAACGGTGTTTGCTTCACAATGGTATCTGCGACGCAAGCTTGGTGGCATCACCGGCGATACGTTGGGCGCGGTAAATTCACTGACGGAACTGACCGTGTACCTGGCGCTTACTGTAACGTTTCTTCAATAGAACTTTTAATCTATCGCCTGCAACCAGTCCTTGGTGTCTGCGTCTTCGGGAAAAAAAAGCTCAATATGTATATCTGAATAAGTGACTTCCTGAACGGCTCCAAACTGGGCAATCATTGAAATAAAAGACAGTACCCTGTCACCGTCCCTGAGTTTAATCGGCACCACCACATCCAGTGTGGATTCGCCGCCTTTAACACCTTCTTCAATTCGGGGGTGATTCTTTAATTTCTCCCTTACCGCTTGTAGCATCTGATCATCCGGTTTCAGCAGCTGCTCTGCATTTAATCGCTGTAACATTAACCGGGCAACTTCCGGCCAATTGATAATCGGCCCTTGCGGACTGTCAGCAGCCAGCGTCACCGCGATTAAGTTGTCGGTATTCGCAGTTCCTAACAACTGCAGTATCCTGGCTGCGGCCTTATTCTGTAACAGCACGTTCCATGAAGCATCACAGGCAAATGCCGGCCACGGCATGTGGTTGTCAAGCATCACGTCAACGGCTGATCGCAACGTGGCAACGCTTTTGTCGTCCAGACTGGCCTTGGGATAGATGGGTGCAAAACCCGCCTGCACCATTGCCGCATTAACTTCAGATGGCATGACATCAAGACACGCAGCCAGCTTTTGAATCATCTCCCGACTGGGGTTTGATCTGCCCTTCTCCAGAAAACTGATATGGCGCGCCGACGTCGCCGACAATAGCGAAAGCTCAAGCTGGCTGAGCCTGCGACGCCCGCGCCACTCACGTAATACATCACCAAATTGAGTTATGCTTTTTTGCTGCGTAGTCACATTCACTTACCTGCGGGGTAATTGCGTGAATCAAGTTTACCATCAACAATAGTGCTTTAATCCTCTGGAGCATTGTCATGAATGATCGTTCGCTACAACAAGCACTTATGTGGCTGCAACTCGCCTGTTATCTGTTGCTGGTTTTCGCTGTTATCTGGTGGCTAGCGGCATGGCCCGCCTTTGATCGCCCGGCACAGATTCTACTTGATATTATTGACTGGCCTATCGATGGCAGCCATGACCAGCTAAGCCATGATGCACGATTTTTAAGTGCGATCGGTGCTGGACTACTTGCAGCTTTTGCCGTGATGATTCTTCTGGTGATTATTCCGGAAGTTAAAAAAGGCAATGGTTCAGTACTTCGCGGCACCACCATTGCCATTATCACCTGGTACGTGGTTGATAGCGCGGGTTGTATTGTCGCAGGTGTGCCGTCAAACGCTGTTCTAAATTCTATTTATGCAGCAACTTTACTTATCCCGATCTGGATGGCAAGCAAAGCCATTCGCAAAAGCCCGTAGGTAAAAAATGGAACAACAAAGATGAGAATGGTTGGTTACATCCATGAGCTTACTCAGGTGATCACGCCGTCTACTTTCATCTGCTGCAACTCTTCGTTGGTGTACCCCAGTGTCCCCAGCACTTCTTCAGTACTGCTACCGGCGGCAATCGGTGCTGCCGGCGAGTCTGTGGTTGTGCGATTAAACCGGGGCGCGGGTGCGGATTGCAGGACACCGTCTGGAGAGATAAATACACCACGCTCTTTATTGTGGGTATTCGCACTGACCTCATCAAAATCAAGCACCGGCGCTACGCAGGCATCGGTGCCACAGAAAACCTGCTCCCATTGATCGCGCGTTTTTAATTTGAAGTGAGCTTCATAACGTGCGTGCATGTCACTCCATTGGCTACGATCGTTTTGTATTTCTATATCTGAATCAGGCAGCCCGGCAAGCGATACCAGAGCTTTAAAAAACTGTGGCTCAATAGCGCCCACCGCTATGTACTTATTATCCGCAGTTTCATAGCAACGATAATACGGTGCACCGCCGTCCAGCATATTACTTTCACGCCGAGTCACCCATTCACCCCGAGCAAACGCTGTGTGAATCAATCCCATCATCGCTGGTACTCCGTCAACCATCGCAGCATCAACCACCTGCCCCTTGCCGGATATACCGCGCTCAAACAATGCCGACAAAACTCCCATCATCAAAAACATCGCCCCGCCACCGTAGTCGGCCGCCAGATTTAACGGTGGCACCGGTGGTTGCCCGTTTTTACCAATGGCATGCAGCGCACCGGTAAGCGCCAGGTAGTTGATGTCATGTCCGGCATCTTTTGAAAGCGGCCCCTGCTGACCCCACCCGGTCATGCGACCGATAATTAACTCTGGTTGTAAGGCGTGTAGCTCAACAGGGCCCAGCCCCAGCTTTTCCATTACACCGGGGCGAAAACCTTCCAGCACAATATCGGCGTCTGCAATAAGTCTTCGCGCGGCAGCCAGCCCGGCCTGGTCTTTTAAATTCAGTGCAACCGATTGTTTACCACGCCGATTAACATCGGTGACATCCGGCTGCGCGCTACGGCGATCAATGATAATCACCTGAGCACCAAGATCTGCCATGAGCTGACCGACCAATGGCACAGGCCCCAGCGCCGACATCTCTACCACCTTTAAGCTCTCTAACGGCCCGGACATAAAATAACCCTGCTGCAATTGCGGCGATCACGCATCGTGAATTAATTCCCAAATGATATCAGCCGTCAGATCCGGCTGCGTAAGCATCATATCGTGACAGGTCGCAATCTCCCGAAACGACCAGTCGGGGTCTTCTTTTATCCATTCGATGGTCGCCGCCATTCTAGCGTAGGGCGGACTGGCCGCAGCAATGTAACTGCGCTTCAAGCCTTCAGTGCCACCGTTAGGTAATTCGATTGGATCTGTATAACAGCCGACAGGCATCGGTGTTAACAATGCCTCAAGCTTTGCACTTTGATCCGGTTCAGTGATACCAAAAGCCGACGGCGGAAATGGCGGAACCATCACGCCCTGGCCCTGCTCTTTAATCACGTCCAACATTTCCGGATGCCTGTCCGGACTCAGACTGGCCCAACCCCAACTCACTGATCCATTGACCGGTACCGATGCGTCCATAAACACATAGTGGGATATCTTTTCACGAAGTTGATCACCTACGCCCGACAAGACATTTCCCGCGTAACTGTGACCCACCAGAACACAGCCCTCAAGATTTTCATACTCAATCAGGTTAACGATATCTTCGACGTGAGTGGCCAGGTTCACTGATGGAGAGAACAGGTGCTTTCTGTCGGCAAGCCCTGTCAGTGATGGTGTGAAGACTCTGGCACCTCGCTTTGTCAGGTTTGATGCTGTCTGTGCCCAGCACCACCCACCGTGAAATGCACCGTGCACTAAAACTATATCGACCATGATTAATCTCTAAAAACAGATTCAAAACTGGCATCCACAACAGCTGCAGGATGACAAAAAGTTACTTACCACTTTAACAGCATTCCAACGAGGCAGTTGCCTGGGGACAGGGATCGGAGCGAGGGGGTGAAATTTCGAGTGGGGTATTTCGATCGATAGAGGCGAATAGTACTCTTCATTCTACGAGATTGATCGGAGCGGCCCCGGGATGACTGCGGCGGATCTTCTATTCCCACAAGGCTACTCAGGCCAACAAACTAAAACAGCTTGTCATTTACTCGTCGAACATCGTGCAGATTCGTAACTTTTCCCGCAAGAAACTCGCAAAGTCCTGACATGAAACTATATATCAGGCACGAACACCGGAACAACTTGCACAGCACATTTTTTGCTTACGTTTTGCCGACGATACGGAGTGGCCTATGCGGAACTCAACAATTACTTGTCTGTTACAACATACTCAATCCACCATCACAAAAGCACGCACGATTAGACTATGTTTTCTGATGCTTCTGAGTGTCCTGCACACCAGCTTGCTCGCAGAGAGTGCATCCAAAAATACTACCGTATTTTCACAGCAGTTAAACCAGGCGATAACGCATGACGCTACCCGCATTATGGGTGGCATGCAGAATATTGCCGTGAAACGTACAGCACCAGTTCGTTACCAACTTTTCACCAGCAACATTACCCATACCGATACGTTGCATCAGGTAATGAAATTGATAAGCGAGTCGACACAGCTGGATATTCGACCTGCAAATAAAACTACGCAACCCACAGACGATATCAACACGGTGGTTAAAGGTTTTCTATCCCCGGAAAGCAACCTGACTGTTGTGATTACCACTCAAAAAAACATGCTTGATATTGCCGGAAAGCTATCGCTCAGGCCTGTGTACATTAGAGCACTGAAGGCCAATGCTGCCACGTGCTTCTTTGCCCCATCAGCTGGCCCCCGCAGAACCATTCAAAATGCTCTGATCTATATCAGAGATGATTTGTCAGTCGACATGATCGACACGTGCCTGCATGAAGAGGTCATTCAGTCTTTCGGTATTTTCAACGATGCTGAAGGGTCAGACTACTTTTCGTTTAACAATCGTGTCGTGCCAAAAACAATAACTCGATATGATCGACTACTTTTGAGCACCCTGTACCACCCCGATATCACTCCCGGAACTCCGGTTTTTCAAGTTATTGAAAAATTTAATCAGCGCTTACTTGATACTGAGCAATGGCAAATAACGCTTATCGATGAGTAACCGTACAAAGGAATGGAAGCATGGGTAAGAAAGCACCTTGGCCGAACGGGAATTCAGGCAGTGGCTCTCTCACGCCACGCCACAAATAACCCTGCCCCCGCAATCAATAACAAACCCACTATCGTTGTAAACGCCGGAACGTCACCAAACAATACCAGGCCCCACCCGGTCGCAAACAGCAGATAGCTGTAGTCAATAGGCGCGAGAAAAGAGGAGTCAGCGCTTTGATATGCCTTACTGAGACACAAGTTACCGATGGTATTAAGAACAGAGGTCGACAAAATGACCAGTACTACAAACATCACCAACGTTTGATTTGCCGTCAACAGAAACGGATACTGAGCACGCAGCTCATCAGGTATCGGCGACAACGGAATGATCAGCATGCCCAGCAAACCGACACTCGCTATAATAATATTTGAGCCAAGCACCAGCGCTAACGGAGACTCGTCCCTGCACAATCGGCGAGTAGTAATAACAAACAGCGCGTAACAAAAACCTGCACCTACTGGCATCAATGCCACCATTGAAAATTCTGCCTTGTCCGGCCGCAACACCAGCAGTGTGCCGACAAAACCCGTCGCTATCGCAAATATACGTCGCGGGCCTACCGCTTCCCCGAGAATCAAACCGAACAGACCCACAAACAACGGAAACGTATATAAGCCACCGGCCATTTGCGCCAGTGACAGAAAAGGCGCGCCGCCAAAAAATAGCGTCAGCGCCCCCACCTGAAGCAGCGACCGCAGTGTCACAACACCAATTCGCTTGGGCCGTAAAGACAATCCGGACATCACTCGCCGCGAGATGGTCCACACCAGAATAATGTTTAACAATGCCCTGAAAGACTGAAGTTGCCACAGGGTAGTCTGGCTGCTTGCCATTTTGATCAGACCATCCTGCAACGACAAACAAAGCAATCCACACAACATGGCTACAATCGCTAAACGCGGCATATCGTTAGTGGAGCTTTGAAAGAGATGGTTAAGCATCAGTAGGTTTTGTTCGATAGCGAACAAGGTTTGTGGGCCTTGCGCAAAATCCTGTGACAATGTTGAAACTGTGATTTAAGGGCACAACAGACTCCATTCCCTGTTTAGTGTTCAGGCAACTTTAACCAACACCGCACCCACCAGTGTAATAACAGTCGCAAGGATTTTTAATCTGTTAAGCGGTTCTTTTAATATAAACACGCCAAGCAGCAATGCAAATATAATACTGGTTTCCCGCAATGCAGTAACTAACGGCAATGGTGCCTGGGTAAAGCCCCACACCACTATCGAATAGGCCGCAAACGATCCGCCGCCAGCAAGCACAACCATTCGCCAGTCAACCAGCGCCTGTTTCAAAGCAGCAGGTTGTTTAACAATAAGCACTGGAATAAAGCTTAGGCTGCTTAATATACAAACCAGTGAAAAAAATGCCACAGCAGACGCCGGAGTCGGACCCGCCAGCCTGGCACCCAGGCCGTCAGCAATGGAGTAGCCGGCAATAAAACACCCGGTGCAAACAGCAAGAATCGAGGACTTGCTGGAAGTACCACTCACCGGTTGCGCAAAAATCAGTGTCATGATCCCGGCTATTACAATGACGACCCCCCAGATTTGACCGGCGGTGAGAACAACCCCCAGAAATAAAATAGAAACTATTGTCACCAGTGTAGGCCCCATTCCTCTGGCAATGGGATAGACGTGGCTCAGATCACCTACACGATAGGCAAATATCAGAAACAACATATACCCGGTATGAATAAACCCGCTAGCCACGGCATACGGCAGACTTTCGATAGCGGGAAACGGGAAAATAATCAGAGCCAGCACCGAAAACACTACATGGCCGATCACAACCGCAGTCACACTAACCCATTTGTCGCTGCTGCCCTTCACAAGGGTATTCCAACCGGCGTGCAGCGCAGCGGCCAGAAGTACGGCAAAGAAAACGGTTAATGACATGTTTTTATTGTTATCCGATCATTGAGCACTTTGTGCCTGCCACCACACTCTGGTGAGTGGCCGGGGACAGCCGACCTACTACGGCCTGGCCTTTCATGTGGTTACTACAGAAGAACATCTATTGATCGAACATCCGATGCGAAGGCTTACGCCCTTACTAAGATCTCTAAACTCAGGCAGCCTGATGGCAAATGGAAGGTCCAGATGTTCCTGTAGTATTCAAACCTTTTTTGCAGCCTCACACATATTCGTCAGTTTGGCAATTGCCAGAGAACGATCAAGTAAACCCAAACCACAATCCGGCGCGGCGATTAATCGGTCGGGATCAATATGTTGTAAGGCAGTCAGCAAGCGCTGCTCAATCTCTTCAACCGTTTCAAGACGGCTCTGTGCAATCGCGACTACACCCAGTATTGCTGTGGTATTGGACAACTGTTCCAACAACGTCAGGTCATTGTGACGATGGGCATCTTCAAACGAAACCGCGTTGATACTTGAATACTCGACCGAACTAACCAGATCAATATACGATTGCGGGTCCGCCTTTGGATAGTTCGGGTGATCCAGCCTGTCAGGGTAGCCACAGCACATGTGAACCGTGCGAGTGACTTTAGCGGGGCACTTGTAAAAAGCTCTTTCAATATTCTCAAAACCATAGTCAAGCGCGTCCTGCGGGCGTCTTGCAAACAGCGGCTCATCGATTTGAATATGCGGACAACCCGCTTCCGCCAGCGCCAGTACCTCTGCGTTTAATGCGTTTGCAATGTCGGCACCTAACGCTACCGGATCATGATAGAAGTTGTCTGCATTAGTATCAGTAACAGTCATCGGGCCGGGCATGGTCACTTTAACCGGCCGGTCGGTAAACTGTTGCGCTCGCTTCCACTCAGCGGTCATGAATAACTTTCGTGCTGAAACCTGACTGACAATCGTGGGCAAATCTGCCGAATAGGCACCGCCGCGTAGCTCTTTGGTGGTTAGATGATCAAAATCAAAACCGTTCAAGTGACGGCAATGATAGTGCACGTAATTTTCACGAGGCACTTCGCCATCGGTTGGAATGTCGATACCAGCAGAGATTTGATCTTCCAGTACCTGCTGCACACCTTTGGTGATAATTGCATCTGCCTCTGGACCAAGATCGGCCATCGCGTCTTTCCATAAGCGAGTCGGGTCAGATGTATCAGGACCTGCCGGTAAATTAAACCAGTCTGGCAGTTCGACAAAATCGGGTTTGGGGTAAGCACCGATACACGTAGTTCTTATTGGCATGGGGCGATTCATCAGGCGTTGGTTGTTGATTTGAAGTCTACCTGTAAATTCGATAGCTCACATTCTCTGTATACGCCGCGACGGTATAGCGTTCAATCCAACGATTGATACTGAAGCAGGCCCCATTTCTCGGTGATAGAGGCACCCGGCTTCTTTGACAAACCCCTCTCTGACAGGATTCCGCAAGCGCCGAAAGTGTGGCCGGATAAGGCATTGCTGGTTGAAAAAAGTGCGATCTCCCCGGCAAATTCAGTTTTTCAGTGATCGATAACCCCGGCAATCCGGGGCTGGAAAATGCCAAAACCAATTATCACACAACATATCAACTAGAGATATATTTTCAATAATATCATTCACTTAAATCCAATTCGATCACTCCTAACCGGTGGAATCCGGCCCACCATAAACTTTCGAAACGAATTCCTTGACAAAACTTTGCGTCATGACATAATCACCTTATTGTCATGACACTATATTTGCATATCAAACCTACTGAAGCATTCAACGTCACGAAGTTCACAGGAAAAGCACATTATGAATTTATCAAAACGGCCCATCACCACCCACCCCTTTCGTCAGTTAAGTCTTGCAGCGGCGATAACATCAAGCCTGCTTTTATCCGCCTGTGGCAGCGGCACAGACGCCCAAAGCCTGCTGTCAAACGATGACAGCACTCTGCAATCAGATGTATCAGTAAGAGTAGACCTGCCAACACGCATCACGGCGTTGAATCAGGATGTGATTGTCCAGGGTACGGTCAGCGGTCAGACCGGCAACCTGTCTTCAAGTAACGATCAGGAGTTTCGCGGCAGTTATCAATTACCTTTTAACGTTGAGCACACCATCCATCTGTCAGTAAGACGGCAAAGTGACAACTTGTTACTCGGTACCGCACAACAACAAGTATTGGCGTCCAGCACTACGTCCTCTGTGTATTTTCCGGAAACACTTATCAACGTAAACGTTGACTCTGACGGCGATGGTTTCAGTAACATCCAGGAGCTGGAAGACGGCTCTGATCCGTCTGGCCGCAATGGTGATTTTGACGGTGATGGCAATCCTGACTCCGTCGACACCGACGACGACAACGATGGCGTTGCAGATAACATTGATTTATTTCCATACAATCCGTCGGAATCTGTTGATACCGATCTGGATGGTACCGGTAACAACAGTGATCCGGATGACGACAACGACGGCGTAGATGATCACCTGGACCGCTTCCCTCGCGACCCGTCAGAATCGGTAGACACCGATGGCGATGGCATCGGCAACAACGCCGACCCGGACGACGACAATGATGGTATTTCAGATGAAAATGACATCAACCCGTTAGATGCACAAAGCGCTTTTGATACCGACGGAGACGGTATTGGAGATGCGGTAGATACCGACGATGATAATGACGGTGTGAACGACATCAATGATCGCTTTCCACTGGATGATTCAGAAAGCCTGGACACTGACTCTGACGGTATTGGTAACAACGCCGATACTGATGATGACAACGACGACACCCACGATCTTGCAGATCCACAGCCACTGAATCCGAATATCACCGGTCGCGAAGACGCAGACGGTGACGGCGTACCGGATATTGATGATGCATTTCCATCGGATCCTTCAGAGTTTAACGACCAGGACGGCGACGGGATTGGAAACAATGCTGACCTAGATGACGACGGTAACGGCATTCCTGATGATCAGGAAGATGCACTGGTTGTTATTCCACGCACCAACAACCCGCCTACACTTGATGGAGTTTTCGGATGGCGCGAATGGCGAGCAGCACAACGTTGCGACAACAAGGGTAATTATCTGGGTGTCAGCCATCTGCTGTATGACCGCAACGGTGATGAAGTCGAGCAAAACTACTACTGGGGCAATAGCAACTGGCGGGCAATGCACGACGGCACTTACCTTTATATACTGGTTAGTGTGTACAACGAACCGTTCTACGAACTTGAAAGTGATTCAAGCGATGCCTGGCAGGACGATTCGGTTGAACTGTTTTTCGATACCGGCAACGAACAAGCATCGACTTACGACAGCAACGATTACCAGAAAGTCTACACCTACGCTGGCAGTTCAAATGCTGGAAGCAGCTCGGCCGGTGCACTGGTTACATCATTTGGCACTAACCGCAACAACCGTTTTGGTGATGCTACCCAGTCATACTATGAAATACGCGTAAAACTAAGCTCCATCAACATATCGATTGCTACCGAGTTTGGTTTCGACGTACATATCAATGATGACGATGACGGTGGTGATCGAGATACTAAATGGGGCTGGTATGCACCTTCCGGCAACGACAACAGCTGGTTTGATCCATCACTATTCGGGCAGGCCATTCTGGCACCGACTGTTGGCTACTACGACTAGCCTGCAATAGTCAGTTTTTCTCCGTAGGGTCTTAAGGGGGTCAATGCCAGCATTGCCCCCTTCTTTTATACACCACCGGCAAGGTGATCTGTTACGCTTTAAATTTCACAACAGATACCGCAAATGACACCCGCCAAAATCAAACCGGAAATCAGCTTCGCAGATTTTGAAAAACTGGATATTCGTGTTGGAGAAATCACCGCCGTTGTGGATGTACCGGACTCGAAGAAACTGGTTCAGCTTATTGTCGACTTTGGTGACCACACCCGATCTATCGTGGCAGGTATAAAACAGGAACGAGACAACCCACAGGAAATAGAAGGCCGACAAGCTTTGTTTGTTCTCAATCTGGCTGGCAGAAAGATGGCCGGCGTCGACTCGCAGGGTATGCTTTTCGATATCGGGTATGCAGACGGTGTAACACCTTGTCTTTCAGTGCCGGAGAATCCTGTTCCAAACGGCACCAGAGCAGGCTAGCAACACGCAGCCCGACCACGTTTTACTTCATGGCGGATGTGCTAACGGCCCCTATAGCAAGGACCATCAGCCAACCGTCAGCGATGCTCCATTATCTGAAATGCCAACATTCAATATTAAAGGGACCGCACTTTGGGCCCATCCTTCTGGCTCTGCAAACTGCGCTGCCTGATCGCCAAAGCAACTCTGCAGCATTTCTGTATTTATAACCCCGGGGTTTAATGCAACAGTGGCCATCGATGCCGGCAAGTCTGCCGCTAGTGCTTTAGTCAATCCTTCTACCCCCCACTTGCTTGCACAGTAAGGAGCAACATCAGCTGCGACTCCGCGACCCCAGCCACTACTGAAATTTACAATGACACCACCACCGTTATTAATCATCAACGGGACAAACTTCTGAATGACGTGATAGACCCCTTTAATGTTAACGTCGATTACGTCAGAGAACTCTGCAACCGGCACTTCCCATAGCGGTGCATTAGCATTAATAATTCCTGCGTTGTTGACCACTATGTCCGGCACATCCCCCGCTGCAATAAGTTGCTCACACCATTCATCTACAGATTGCCAGCTTGCTGTATCGACAACACTGAAACTATGCGACGGGTATTGATCTTTAAGCTCGTTGATTTTACTGCTGGTGCGCCCCCCACCCAGAACCCGATGCCCGGCGGCAATAAAACCTTCTGCCATTGCCAGACCCAAACCCCGTGTTACGCCGGTAATCAGTATATTTTTTTTAGCCATTGGTTTTCCAGATAGTACCTTGTCATACTAATCAAAATGGCCGATCACCGCCATGACGACCTGAAGCCAAAAGCTATTGTCTAACGACTTTAAGACTGCGGCACGTCCGCGCAAACCACGCGCACACCCGGAGACGCACACCATGGATAACCGCTGGAAAATTCTTCTATTGCTGTTTCTGGCCCGCACCGGACTGGGCTATCAATTTCAGGTTCTAGGATCGGTCAGCCCCCAGCTTATCGAGGAACTGGGCTTTACGTATCGCGAAACCGGGTTGTTGATCGGTTTGTTTATGGTCGCGGGCATAATTCTGTCGTTCCCTGCAGGACTGGCCGGTCGCTACATGTCTGACCGCCTCATGGTCAGTGGCGGGTTGGCCATTCTGGCGGTTGGCGGGCTGGTATCAAGTGCAGGATCACAATTTCATCTGATCGGTATGGGCAGGTTCATTTGTGGTGCCGGTTTCGTACTGGGCACACTATATTTTGCCAAAATGGTCGCGGACTGGTTCGACGGAAAAGAACTGGCCACCGCGATGGGAATACTTGTCATGAGTTGGCCGATAGGTATTGCGCTGGGGCAATTGCTTCACCCGCTAGTTTCAGTGTCATTTGGATATGACACGGCCTTTCAAGTAGCCTCGCTGTATTGCATTTTGGGTGCAACCGGTATTCTGCTGCTGTACAGGGATCCTAAAAAAACTGCATCAACTCAAAACCCCGTACCAACTCAGAATGCACAAACAAGATCTTTAACCACACAACAATGGCAACTGACACTTACCGCTGCAACCGCCTGGGGGCTGTTTAACGCAGGCTATGTTGTCTACCTCAGTTTCAGTCAAAAGCTAATTAACGACACCGGCTATACCCCGATGCAGGCATCAGCCATAGCAAGCCTGCCAAGCTGGATAATGTTGATTTCAGGGATCGTAGCCGGTCAGATTGCAGATCGCTTTGGCAAAAGGGATTTTTTACTGTATTTCTGCATGTTTGGTGCAATTGTAAGTCTGCTAATACTTCGGGACGCACGAATGGTAATCCCGGGTGCACTACTATTCGGGGTCATCGGCATGGCCCCGGCCGGAATCATCATGGCACTGACCGCTGAAGCAATGCCGATCAATGCACGTGCGTTTGGGATGGGCGTGTTTTTTACGGTTTATTTTCTGATCGTTATGCCCGCACCCGCCATTGCCGGGTGGTTGTTTGATGTGACCGGCAAGTCTTATCTGCCGCTTCAGTTTGCTGCATGTTTATTTGCAGCCACCGCCGCAGCGAACTTTTTGTTCAGGAAACTGAAGTCAACGCAACACGATTAGCCGCGCTACAACCGCAGCTTCATCCCTTCATGTGACGGGACAAAACCCAGGCTTTCGTAGAAACGAATCGCCTCTGGTCGTGTCTTGTCAGTTGTTAGCTGCACCATACCAAACCCTTTTTCTCGCGCGCGATCGATCGAGTGACTAATCAGCGCCTGACCCAAACCGAGCCCGCGAAAATCACTTTTTACCCGGACACCTTCGATCAAGCAGCGCCACGTGCCAATGTGCGTTAAATACGGAATACTGGTCGCTTGTAACATCGCAACGACATTGTCATCTACAACAGCCACCCAAAGATCATTGTTCGGATCAGCGAGGATGGCATCAAAGGCGGCCGTGTAACTGGAATTTAGCGGCAGCGTCACATCCTCTCGAGTCACACCCAGAGCATCGTCAGCCAGCATTCCAACGAGCTC
Organism: Laminaria ephemera; assembly: GCA_036873875.1. Lineage (NCBI taxonomy): Eukaryota > Phaeophyceae > Laminariales > Laminariaceae > Laminaria > Laminaria ephemera. The sequence goes on along the minus strand of JAYJMJ010060270.1, from coordinate 28,912 downwards.
TGGCAAGTCGCTGTAGTCAGCGGTTCGAAAATCTGGTGTCATATCCAGTTAGCCGTCAACCTGAAATAGGTCGATATCATATATCTGCTGTTGATAAATTGCAGTTACTATTGGCGTCGCAGACGTTCATTAACGATCCTTATTCCGCTTTCAACTGCGACCCGGGCTACGGCCGGTTGCGCCTTAGTGACCGCACAATTCAATGCATCGCATTAATACGGTCTACTTTCAATCTATAACCAAACACTGAAAACAACGTGGAATTATCAGAAATCATTGCCTACGTCACAGCGTTAGGTGTCGCTGTAGCATTGCCCGGGCCGGGGATTACCGCGCTGGTTGCGCGCACCTTAAATGGCGGGGCACATACAGGCATGGCTTTTATGACAGGCCTGATGATTGGCGATCTTATCTACCTTACTTTCGCAGTATTCGGCCTGGCATTGATCGCGAGTACATTCGCTAATATTTTTATTGTCATCAAGTGGCTGTCCATCGCCTACCTGTGTTACCTGGCGTGGCAGTTCTGGACAGCCTCCCCCGGGAAATTAACGGCAGACAACACTAGCGCACGCGATTTACTATCTATCTGTGTGTCCGGCATTGCGGTAACTCTGAGCAATCCCAAGCCTATCGCGTTCTATCTGGCCCTACTGCCGCTGGTGATCAATGTTGAGGCAGTCACTTTCAAGCACTGGCTGTTTGCACTGGTGCCGCTAACCATGATGGTACTGATGACAATAGGCGGGGTTTTTATTTTTGCCGCAAATCGCATGCGACGTTATCTGGCAAACAGTAAAGCCCTTAAAACAATGCATCGAATTGCGGCAATCGCGATGCTCGGCGCTGCCGGAGCCATGCTACTAAAACAATAAGACCACTGTCAGAGCAGCCCTACTACTAAAAGTCGTAGCTGAAATCCAGTAACCCATACTGTGCAGTTGCGTCAGGCTCGTCTGTTGCTGCACCGGCATTGAAAAAACCCAGAGACAACGACACAGACCAGACATCGGATTCTTCGTAGGCAAATACAATGTCGAGGCCGTCACCAACATCGCGATCTAACGCCGTCAGCGTCAAATCAAGTGATGCATCTCGAAGTGCATCCGTTGGACTCAGTTGCTGGTAGTTGTGATACATAAACGATAGGTAGCTGTAAGACCAGACCGGAAAGGTCACACCAAACGTTTTTATCTGCAGGTTTGATAGCTCCGGATCCAGCGCCAGACCATATGACGATAAGCCGGACGCGGTACCATAATCAGCAGAATTACCATGCAAGCCGGTTTGCCTGTAGCTGTCATCGTTTTCGTCGTCAATGTCAGTATCTTTAGAAGTACCGGCAATCGCTACAGTAAACTCGGGGTTACCGGGTAAACTGGTCCACCAGGTTGCTCCCAAATCATAGCCCCAACCACGAACGCGAGAGTCGCTTAACAATTCCGTGGTGCTGACCCCCAGGGCATCTTCAGTCGTTTCAAAAAGCTGTTCATCCCCTGCAACAGACCCCAGATTCAACCAGTAGTCGAACTGATTTTTCTCGCTACTCCAAAGAATGCCATTGGCGCGGGCCCCGACCCAGTTGAGGTCTGATTCAATATCATCGGAGGAAGAAGACTCATCGATTAGTCCGGTTAGAAAAAGCGACAGCTCATGAGATTCATTAACCTGATAGGAATATTCCCCCAACCAGCGAGTAATCTTATCCTCTTCCGGTTCAAAAAAATCAGCCCAGAAACTGTTTTCGCTTTCCACACCAATGCCCAACGACAGATTCCATTTATCAGCGGTGACACCGGTATGAATCAGATCAAGTGTAGTGTCATACATCCAGCCCCTGGCTTCTGACACGGACTGTGTCCCCAGAGTGGCCTGGTAACTATAACGATCATTCGATCGTTCCATTTGCACATAAAATTCACCGGTCTCAATCGCCCATCCCGATTCTTCGACGGGCAGCCCCAGCTCCAGGTAGCCCGATAGAAGCGGTGTAAACTGATGATAAAAGGAAGCATTCAGATAAATAGACGCATCGGAAACGCGATTATCGCCATCATCTGCGGTGAATGTGTTATCCGTGTCTTCTCGGGAGAAGCTTAGATCCACCTCTACGTCTGTAGAGGCAAAAAACTCAGTTACATCGTCTGCTTCTTCAGCTACCTCTTCTTCAACCGGTTCATTTACTTCCGCGTCCGCTTCCTTTTCCTCCTCTATCTCTGCTTCTGCTTCTGCTTCTGCTTCTGCTTCTGCTTCTGCTTCTGCTTCTGCTTCTGCTTCTGCTTCTGCTTCTGCGCTGTTAAGTTGATCCACTTGTTTCAACTCTTCAACAGTCGCCGTTTCCTCGTTGCTCTCAGGCAAAGCGGCTGTCTTTCCAGTCTCAACCTCGCTTTCTTCAATCAATGAATCGGAAACGGTTTCAGTCAACGTGACCACCGGACTGGTTGCAACTTCTTCAAGCGGCGCTTCCTCGACTTGCACTTCTTCGACCTGCGCCCCTTCGACGGGCTGAGACTCTTTATCCGTAACGGCATTATCGTTACCGGGCAAGGAATTATCTTGTTCAGGCAGATCCGGACCAGCAGTCTCCGGAGTCACTGCGATCACGCTTACCTGCTCCAGAGTCACTACAGGTGTGTCCGGTAAAACCTCAACGGGCTTTACTGCTGCGATGGGATCTGCTGTCGGCTTTAGCGGCTGTTTAGCCACACTCGCTGCCGGTTTTTCAGCAGCAGCCTGGTCTTTACTGGCCTGCAGCACCGCTTCATCCACCCGGGCTTTCATCGCGGGGGATAGACCATCAGCCTTTTGCAAAAACCAAAGGGTTGCTATAGCGGTTGTAAAGTCTTTACGACTCAGACTTGCTTGCGCATAGTCCCAATAATTCATAATCTGACTTTCAGACAACGCGCGCGGGGCATTCGCGGCCGGGCTAGCCGTAACTACCGGTCCTTGTTGGCCATGAGCAGAGAATGCCATGACGCTTCCCAGCCCCATCAACAGGTATCCAGAAATCTTTTTTTGCATATGGGCTTAACCGGCTGCTGATTCGACTGTCAGGTTGTTAATATTGAATTAGACTTTTGTTCTGGTACTTCTGCATCCACAACTGAAATGCGACGATTAAGCAACTGATTGGCAGGGTTACCACCCCACACGGTATGACGCGGCACCTCGCTACCTTTCATCACAAACGAATCTGATAGCACCGTTGAGTCATCCTGTATGTGCGACCCATAGTGAATAAATGCACCTACACCGAGGTTGCAACGATTGCCAACTTGAACCCGATCAGCCTTAAACACACCATCTTCCATAGAATGCCCCTGCACAATCGACTGCACATTAAGGCAACAATCATCGCCAACGCTAACCAACCCCGGCTCGGGAAACGAACAACCCGCATCGTAAACTCTTTTCCCCACCTTCAAACCCCGTAAACGCTGAAACCACGGTTTCAAAGCGGTGCCATTGAACATTTCAATTAGCAGGTTTGAATTCATTTTCCAGTAACGTTCATGATCCCAGAACGGTTTTTCATAGATAGAACAATATCGCGGGTGCAGGCCTTTGAAACCCATAGCGATGTGTTCAAATAATATTGAATAGAAAATGACGAACAACAAACCCGCCACGCTCGTCAGAAACAGCATGCTGGACTGAATCAGGACCACCGGATAAGCATGCAGAGCCTTGAACAAAAACACTGTGGCAATAGTTAAAACAAGTATTTCAGAACAGGACTTAAAGAAGTACAAACCCAGGGTGCGCAGGTTTGACATCAGCTTCTGGTGAATTTTAAGCTTCAGAACTTCTGGTTTCTTGTATTGCTCAAATTGCTGGTCACGTTCAACGCTTCTGGGAATTTCAAACGGTGGCGAGCCAAGAATACCAATATCAGTTCTAACCGGCCCATCAATTGGCACCATCGCCTTGGTTGCGACCAGACAGTTGCGACCAACTTTCGCGTCAGTGGGATAGTAGATCGCATTACCCAGAAAGGTATCTTCGGGAATGTTAATCGCCCCGAGCCGGAACGTGGTATTGGATACGTCAATATTCTTCATGGTGAGCCCGTCAGCCACCATTGCATTTCTACCGAAGCTACATAGGAAGGGTGAATTGTGCTGTTGTTCTACACCTGCATTAGAGCCGGTTTGAACCACGCCTTTCATGCCATACCCGATCGCCCTGAAGTAATACATAATCATGGAACTGTCGCCGAAGATCCGATTCAGAAATATTGAATTACTGAAGCGGGTCATCCATGTACTCACAATATGCTGAATACCGTATAAAGGAGAAGATGTATCTGTCTTAAGGAAATAGCGGATAATTCTGGGAATTATCATCACTGAAAGACAGGCGACAAAAATGCCCAGAAAATAGAATGAAACCGTTCCGCCAAGCAGCCACGCAACATTTGAAGCCGCCAGATATGGAAGAATATCTGCACTTCGCGGGGCAAGATAATCAAGTATCAAAAATACCAGCGGCGCAAGAAAAACTGCGGGCACAAGCAACAACGAAGTAAATATCCAACGCCTCCACGCGCCAAAAGCTATCTCATCGGATTTTATAAAATTGGTGGTTGTCTCTTCAGCAGGTGAGCCCTGGTACTTTTTGCCGGTGCTCAACACTTGCTTGTTAAACACCACTGAATTATTACCAAGTTGGGTATTGCTCTCAAGCGTTGAGCCCGGATCCAGCACACAGGTTGGAGCGACATACACATCATCACCTATGCTAATTTTGCCGGGCAAAATATAGCCGTTTCGAACGGTATGAGCGCCAAGATACACCCCTTCCCGAATCATTGTATTGCTACCCACAGACACCAGATCGGGAAATCCCGGGGCGGCAGTCATAATCGTTGAGCTTTTACCAACATGCATACCGATCATGCGTAAGTAAATGGCATACAGGGGCAACCCCACAAAAGCGTTAAGCGGATTACTGGCAATCGCCAATCTTCCAATCCATTGCCTTAGGTGTCTGGTGGTCCATAGAGGTATGGGCCTCGCATCACACTTGCCAAGAGCCACCCATTTGAGTCCCCAGAAAAACAACACAGCCCAGACAATCAGGAAGTTGGTATAAAGAAAAGCATGCAGGTACTTTGTGGTGAGAGTTTCGACACCGGCTACCCAGTGCACCCCGAACACAAACATAGCGACACCCATAAATGCGAGCATCATTCCGAATACAATCTGCAGCGTACTGAACATCACCACCCTGAAACTACTAACGGTGTGCTGCGGAAGATTGCCTATCGGATCAATATACTGATCCGCCTTACCCGCCTGTGAATCAGAAAATGCCGGCGCTATGGCTACAGCCAGTTTTTGAACTGTCGGGTTCTGGTACAGTTTTTTTAGCGACAAGCCCGCTTCCGGAATCGCCTTATTCACCTTCGATACAAACCGGGCCATAGACAGCGAGTTTGCCCCGAGGCTTGAAAAAAAATGTGCGTCCGCTGAAACCCGCTCAAGCCGGAGTTCATCCGTCAGCAGATCTGCCAGCTGAGTTTCAACACCGGATTTCGGTAACACGTATTCTGTATTTGCAGACTCGTGTCTCTCTAGTTTAGGTTCGGGCAAAGACTTACGGTCCACCTTGCCACTTGGCAGGACAGGAAAATCTTTAAGCGTTTCAATAAACGCGGGCACCATGTAGACAGGAAGCCTCTCGCGCAGGGTACTTTGCAGATCACCAAGGGTATCGCCATTACAATCTGACCTGAAGCTCACATACAACACCAGCTCCTTGACGCCCTCTTCCACATCGATAGCAGTGGCAACGGCTTGCGAAACGCCGCTAGCACTCATCGCAACTGATTCAATTTCCTCAAGCTCAATTCGGTAACCACGAATTTTAACCTGCGTGTCTATTCGACCAAGATAGTCAATGGTGCATGCTTCGTTGATTCTTCCAAGATCACCGGTTCGGTATAACTTATTACCGGGGTTGTCTGGCAATCCAATAAAATCATTAACAAAAACCGAATCCGTTTTCTCGGGCAGATTGACGTAACCTTCAGCTAACCCGACTCCCGCAATCGCTATTTCACCGACTTCTCCATGCGGCAACGCTACTTGACGGGTCGGGGATAAGATAACAATTGAATAAGAGGGTAGCGGCCCGCCGATAGTGACCGTGCCACGATGCGACATCACCTGCCACGTCGCCGTAACAGTGGCTTCCGTAGGCCCGTAAGTATTGAGCATTCGCCTTTTTTCACTCGCCCAACGCCGGGCAAGTGGTTGTGGACAGGCTTCACCGGACACCATAATAAAACGAAGTAACGGTAAATCATTGGCAATAGTCGCCAACAACGTCGGTGTGCAGCAAAGAGCAGTAACCTTGTTCAATTGAAGGAACTCGGCCAGATCATCTCCCACCAGACTGATGTCTGAAGGCGCAGGCACCAGAGTAGCGCCGACCAGCAACGGCAACCAGATCTCTTCAAATGAAAAATCAAATGCGATCGTCAGGCCCTGATAGACCCGATCGGTTTCAATGTATCCGTAAGTTGCAGTGGCCACCTCAAGGAAATTACAAATACTGGCGTGTGTAATTGGCACACCTTTCGGTCGACCGGTAGAACCCGAGGTATAAATTATGTAAGCAAGGGTATTTTCAGCACCACCTTCTTCAATACGGCCATCCCGCATCTGCGAAATTTTTTCGCTTTCCTTGTCTAGTGAAATGACCCTGTTCGAGATTTCAGGTAAGGACTTTGCAATATCGCTAACCGTCAACAGCAGCGATGCATTACTGTCCTCCATAATAAATTCAATGCGGTCTGACGGAAAACTTTTGTCAAGCGGAACAAAGGCAGCACCGGCTTTAAGTACACCCAGAATTGATGCATAAGCGTAGACCGAACGATCAAACAGCAACCCGATCCGATCACCGGCTTGCACACCTTCAGCAATGAGAAAACGGGCTATCTGGTTGGCCAGCTTATCGAGCTGCAGATAGCTGTACTGCCCGGCACCGTAATCAAGTGCGATTTTCTTCGATGCGTGTAACGTCCCAATGGAGTCGCTGTAACTTTCAAACAGTGCATGTACTTTTTTTGAAGCCGCTGCAGGGAACTCAAGCACATCACCGTCACTGACCAGCACTTCCGCTTCAAAACAGTCACTCTGGAGCGGATGTCGCAAGGCCGGGTGCCTTTCCAGTTTCCACGCAGGTTGATAGTCACTTAGTATGCGCGCACTAGCCACTACTGCTGCCCTCCCCCGTACCGTCTTTCAACGCAACTACATCGCGTTCTGTAGAGGAACCGCCTGAGCTTTTACAGGTAGAGAAACAGCCATGTGATCACCAAAGACGCTATTACAGCAGTGCTCCAGGATACTTAGCCCTTCATCAACAACAGAGTCCGGTGTAGTGATAGGCATAAGCAGCTTTATCACTTCGTCTTCCGGCCCCGAGCGCTCAATGATTAAGCCTTGCTCGAACGCCAACCGGGTGACTTGCGCGGCCTTATCTGGATCTGCGCATTGCATTCCACACATCATTCCACGACCTTTAACTTTCACAATCTGATCGGGAAACCTCGCACTTTGGCCGACCAGCCAGCTTTGTATCAAGGCGCTGCGTCGGGTGATTTGATCGGACAGTACAGAATCTTTCCAGTACGTTTGAATTGCCGCGGCAGCTGTAACAAACGCATGATTGTTGCCGCGAAAAGTGCCGTTATGTTCGGCGGGCTTCCATTGATCCAACGAGCGTTTAATGAGTACCGCTGACAACGGCAAGCCGTAGCCTGAAAATGACTTTGATAACGTGACTATATCCGGGGTAATGCCGGCCGGCTCAAAACTGAAAAATGTTCCGGTGCGACCGCATCCGGCTTGTATATCGTCAACAATCAATAGTATTTCGTGTTTATTGCAAATGTTCTGCAGCTTTTTTAGCCAGAAATTACTGGCCGCGTTGAGGCCGCCTTCGCCCTGCACAGTCTCTACCAGCACCGCGGCCGGGAGTTCAAGCCCACTGGATTTGTCAGTGAGTGCATGTGACAAATAACCTAGTGAGTCTATGCCACCGTCCATATAACCATCATAAGGCATGAAGGTTGTTCCGCTTAAGGGAACACCGGCAGCACTGCGATTATAGGCATTTCCGGTAGCGGCAAGTGCCCCCAGGGACACTCCGTGATACCCGTTGGTAAAGCAGACAATGTTAGTTCGGCCTGTTACTTTACGCGCCAGTTTCATTGCAGACTCTACTGCATTTGCACCAGTCGGCCCGGTAAATTGAACAACGTAGTCAAGGCCACGTGGCCGCAGAATGATATCTGACAGCGCTTCAAGCAAACGTTCCTTCGAGACCGTTTGCATATCCAGCCCCTGAGTAATCGAGTTACTCTTGATATATTCGATAAGCGGTTCTTGTAACGCCGGCGGATTGTGCCCGTAGTTCAGGGAACCACAACCGGCCAGAAAATCGATATATTTTTTGCCGTCAGTGCTCCAGACTTCCGACCCTAATGCCTTTGAAAATGTAACCGGGAACGCTCTGCTGTAACTACGCGCCTCTGATTCCAAGGCCTCAAAAATTGAATATCCCATGATTTGCCTCTTCCTTCGCAAAACAATTTAACCACTCACGGCAATGCGTTCACCGTGCTCTCCCATTGTTCACAGGTGAAACTCTACTATTTATATTCCACACTGTAAACATAAGCTAACACCTTGATGAGTGACGTCCTATTACCCAAATGTGCTATGTATATAGGTTTTTAGTGCATTGTTACAATCATAGGAAGAAGGTTTACTATCGAACAGTAAAGATAACTGTACGCACCATTAACATAGACACAGACCTACAGACACACTGTGAATACGGGAGTTAGGGCGCAAATTTTAGTCATGCGACAACGCCGCAGCTAGCGCCGCGGATATTTACATGACAAATTACTCAGACAACCGCCTGCTCTATTTACTGGCAGACAATACGGGGCAAGACCAACGATGCAGAGCTTAGCCGGGGCAAGCCTATTGCAAGCTTGCTCTTGGTGCAGCAAGTCGACGCCATTTCTTTGTAGACCGGAAACCCTCGAAACAATCTACAAACGGCCGGCACATACAATCGATAAATCCGTTGTACGGAACCTCACCAGCTCTGAGTCCTACAGTCAGATCTTCTTTCGCAACAGGTATATATCGACACCGGAATAAACGATCCCAAAAAGAAAATACAAACCCGAAGTTTTTATCACAATGCTTGTCCTCGACGCTATGGTGGATTTGATGCATAGCGGGACTGACAAAAACGGTACTCAACCACGGGCCAAAGCTAAGCCAGATATGGGAATGACGTGCATTGGCGGTCATGTAATAAACAAAATGAATTGCACTGGTATTCAACACGGTATAAATATCGAGTTCCGCACCGTGGTAGCGGCTGAACACCACCGCGCCAATCGACCCTAACAAAATAGCTGTGGCCGCACCAAGAATGTAGTCAACCGGATGATGGCGGTTGGCGGTCAGTGGCGTTAGCACCTCTGCCGAATGGTGGACTTTGTGAAACGCCCATAACCAGGACACCTTGTGCTGGCAGTAGTGCATTATAAAAAAACCAAAATCTATGCAACAAGTTATCAGAACTGTGTATAGAACCCTGTCACCAATGCCCGGTGCCTCTGCTACGCGACCCGCCTGCCAGCCCGGCCCGAGTAAATCTAATAGCTGTCCGATGGCACCCGACACGTATCCCACAACGGAGTACAGCAACCCAAACAATCCTGCGTTTACTACCAGCACCACAATCAACCAGATTTTCAAGTCCATGATGGCCGATGCGTGGGTATAAATTTTTGCCGGGAACAGGAATTCTATAAATGAGCGCTGACTGTTTTTGCCCCGGGTACGCAAATAAATCACTAAGGCTATCACTAGATAGGACACCATAAACAACCAGAAATGCCGACTTGAAGACACCAGGAAAATCGAATGCAAAGCCGATCCAATGGCAGTGACTGCGGCTTGAAAAAATTCAGTAATCATTTGGTGAGTAATCCGGAAAGACGCTTTAACAACATGAACAACGCACAACGGTCGAGGTTATCTTGAAGCCTCAGGTGATCAGGTTAATTCGACATCGATATCAAGCAGGGTCATGGCTGGCAGGGCCAAAAAATTAGTTCAGCAGCCCGTACCATGGAATTTGCCGGTATTATCGACATATCGGTTATCAGGTTCTTTGCTCTGTGGCAAAAACAGGGAACTAGTTTGCAGATGAACTGTGAAAGAGTTAACACTTGCACAACCGTGACTAACTACCGGGCGCTACCACGAGTACTCCTGTGTAAATCAGACCCCCTGCAAAAGGACTGAAGTGGCAACTGCCAAAACTTCCTTTGCAGTATGCCTTACCGTTTTACCGCTGGTGTCAATCATTGTGTCAGCGAGCGAATAGCGCTCTTCACGGTCATCAAGTATTGACCTCAAATCCTCCATTGCCTGCGGGTGCCCGGCCATAGGCCGTTGGTCACCTTGCTGAACAACGCGCTGCATATGTCCTGCAGCTGCAGCCTTAAGCCACACCGAATGGAAGTTAGTTATCTAACAACAATTGATACGTGCCGGGGTCTGACACAACACGCCAGCAGCGGCGATTACCACAGTACTAACAGACTGGATAATTCTCCGCACGGACTGGCGTTACCGCTTTCGATAACCCTCAACCCTGTAAAGATCCATCAACCCCTCATGCAGTGACACAATTACGGGTGCGACCTGCGATGATGGGCGTAGCAAACAGCCTCTAACACACATTGTGTCAACCCGGATGCTTAACGGGGTTTGAGTCACCCATTCAAACTGACTCATCAGATGTTGCCCCGATCAAGTAATCTATGCAGATGCAGAACTATTTCCAGACTGAGCTGTTCATTGGTATTGTGCATTGCAATACTATACTGCACCAACTGCAGTATCGTGAGGATTCAGGTGCTTCAGGCGGCGATGCGAGACAGTATACTGTCACGCACCGGGTGTACGAACTAATACAACAACAGATGTTCCTGTCAGTCACACTAATCAAGCAGGCTTCATGATGACAACCACAACTCAAACCCCACCTCATCGCGAAGTTCCGCTATGTGGTTACGTGAATAAACTCTCTGCGCGTGCAGGCGATACCATTGAATTTAAGGTATCCAACAACACCGACATAAAGAAAGTGAATGCAAAGCTCACGCAATCGATATGCGCCGACCCTAATCCAGCTGGACCGGGAATAGTAGAAAGGCCTGCCGACAGCTGGTTTTCGGGCGCTGAGTTCAACGCAACACACCAGCCATTTTATCCGGGTTCTTATGCGATCATTGAAAATGCCACAACCATTGACGCACCTGTTATCAGTCTTTCCGCCATCATCTGGCCCACACTAAGCAAAGCGTCCGTACAAACCATACTAAGTGGCCCTGATTTCACCCTGTACCTCAATGACAAAGGCTGTGCGGCGGTGGATTGGCAAGACCAAAGCTGCAGTTGCGAACAGCCACTTGCATTGCGTAGCTGGGTCAAGGTAACGGCTGTAATTGATCGTTCAGATAACACGCTAACAATCTGCGCCACGACAATGGCAGGGGCTATTTCTGAAAGCGTGCAGACAACAGTGCAACAGTCTGCATCTGCTCAAGATAAATCCATTCAAACCAATATTTGCATTGCAGCAAGCATGCACGACAACATTGCCCAACACTTTTTTAACGGCAAAATTGAAGCCCCGGAAATACTGTGCGGTGAAACAGAACAATCTTTATCGGTCTATGCCGCATGGGACTTCGCATCAAAACTATCCACTACCACCATAGTGGACACCGGCACACACCATCACCACGGCAGGATTGTGAATCTACCCGCACGCGCGATGACCAGCAGCCAATGGGATGGTAGTGAAATGTGCTGGCGACACGCACCGCCGCATTATGCAGCCATTCATTTCCATGAAGACGACATCATCGACTTTAACTGGGAAACAAGTTTTTCATACACAATTCCAGATGGCATGCCATCCGGGGTTTATGTAATGCACATCACTGCCGGGGACGCACAGGATGCGATACCGTTCTACGTTTGCGCCAAGCAGGGCCAGCCAACAAACCGCCTTTGTGTATTAATCCCCACGTTCACCTACGCTGTCTATGGCAACCATGCCAGACCGGACTGGGCTCCGTCCTGGAACCAACGAAACATCGACTGGAATGCCTACCCGTGGAACCCGGCTGAATACCCGGCCTACGGTCAGTCTACCTACAATTTCCATAGTGATGGCAGCGGCATTTGCCATGCCTCACATGAAAGGCCACTGTTCAATATGCGCCCGGGGTACATAACGTTTGGCAACTCGAGTTGTTCCGGGCTAAGGCACTTTCAGGCAGACAGCCACTTATTGGCATGGCTGGATAATCAGGATATCCCGTTCGATGTGATTACCGATCGTGAGCTTCATAACGAAGGGCTGGCCTGCATAGAAAACTATGACGCGGTGATGACCACCAGCCACCCTGAATACCATACGCCTGAATCGCTTAACGCATTAGGTGACTACAAAGACAATGGCGGCAACCTGATGTATCTGGGAGGTAACGGATTCTACTGGCGTATCGCAGTGCATCCAGAGAACCCCCACCATATTGAAATCAGACGCGCCGAAGACGGCATACGCGCATGGGCCGCAGAACCCGGTGAATACTTCCAGGCCTTCGATGGAGCCTATGGCGGACTATGGCGACGCAACGGCAGACCACCCCAGGCCTTATGCGGGGTTGGCTTTTCAGCGCAAGGACAATTCAACGGCTCCTACTACCGCAGACTGAATATCGCATCTGACCTGCAATGGATATTCGAAGGAATTTCGGATGAGGTACTGGGTGATTTCGGATTGTGTGGCGGTGGTGCAGCAGGCTTTGAGCTTGATCGGGCAGATACAAGACTTGGCACTCCTGCAAACGCCACCGTATTAGCCAGATCAGAAAATCATAGCGATGATTTTATTCTGGTGCCTGAAGAGATGTTGACGCACATAACGACGTTACCTGGACCGTCTGCCGAAGACCTGATTCACGCAGACATTGTCTGGTTTGATAACGACAGTGGCGGCAGCGTATTCTCGGTCGGTTCAATCACTTTTTGTGGCAGCTTGCCGCATAACAACTTCGATAACAACATTTCCAGACTACTGGGTAACGTCGTGAATCATATGGTGGCAAAAGGTTAACCGGGATAATTCATAAGGCGACAGCATAAATGAAAGAAAACGCTACAAATACAGCTCCAGCTGCCTATTTTTAGGATCACCAGAAATTCGCTGCGTGTCTATTCATCATGAATAAACCTGGTTAAAGGCTATTCGGTATCGCAGATAACGGCCGCAAGATCATCTGCCGCCTTGCGCATTCTTTCAACATGATCACGCGCCTGCTCTGCCGTCAGTCGTGCCGACGGCCCCTGCACTGCAAGAGTGGACATCATGCGTCCTTCAGAGTTTTTAATTGGTACAGCCACTGCGAGCATGCCCTGAATAAACTCCTGGTTATCTTCCGAATAACCTTTAGTCCGTATGCGTTTTACTTCAGCAATGAGCTTGGCGGGATCGGTCTTGGTGTTGATGGTATAGCTTTCAAGATGCGCAGCATTAACCATTCGCTTTAGTTTCGACGGCGATAAAGTACTTAGATAAAGCTTGCCACTGGCAGTGCAGTGGAAGGGTACGGTAGAGCCAATCGGAAACTGTATACGCAAGGGCCAGTGTGTTTCAACCCGCTCAAGATAGACCATACCATCGTCCGAAGGAATGGCCAGGTTACAGGTTTCACCAAGATCACGGGCCAGGCTGTTTAGAATAGCCATTCGCACTTCGCGGCTTGGCCCGGAAGATAGAATCCCTACCGACATACGCCGCAAACGAGGGCCAGCCGTATAAGAGACACTATCAATCTCTTTTTCCAGAAAACCCGCCTGGGTCAGCGTGGTCAGAATTCGATGCAAGGTCTGTTTCGGGAGATCGACATTCCGACCTATGGCATAGGCCGTGACGGGCGCGGCTTGCGCGATAACCTCTTCAAGCACAATCAGAGAACGCAGACTTCTGGTTGCCAACTCATCGGTTGGTTTTTTTTGAGCGCCTGGTTCCATGCCACACCTGTGAATTTAACGGGACTGAATGTCTCATTAATATTCTAGCATGATAACCCGTCCAAACAACGAAAATCCGGTTGCTACAGTGATCAAACCAGCATTCCGGACCAAACCACAGACACTAAAGCAAAGCCCCCTCATTAACCCGCCAGCCTTACCACTGGCGGTTCAAAAAAGGATTCACCCGGCCAGTTTTCGGCTAGCCACTCAAGAAGCGCGGCAGAAACAGCGCGAACTCCGGCACCAGCATCACCAGCAACAAGCCGATAATTTGCAATCCGATAAACGGTAGAACGGCGGCAAATATCTGTTGGAGCGTAATGTGAGAGGGCGCGACAGACTTCAACCAGAAACAGGCTGGCCCAAACGGTGGTGATAAAAAGTAGATCTGAATGTTCATCACAAACAACACACCGAACCACACCGCTGCCCAGTCAGGCTCAAGACCGAGCTCAGGGGCAAGATCGCGAATTACCGGTGCAAACACCGGCACCGTAATAAACACAATGGCAATCCATTCCATAAACGTACCCAGAATGACCAGTATGCCCATCATCACAAAGATGATACCGATCGCCGGCAAGCCCAGGTCCGCAAACAATGAACGCATGAAGTTTGCGCCACCGATCAGGTTATAAATACCGACAAACGCTACCGCACCAATGATCAACCAGATAATCGTTCCGACTGTAGACATCGTGCCTGCCAACGCATGTTGCAGCATGTTCCAGTTGAAACGATTGCGCACCGCAGCGACCAGCACCGCACCAAAGACACCTACCCCTGCAGCTTCGGTCACCGATGCGATACCTGCATAAATAGACCCCATTACACACGCGATTAGCGTTATGCACATCGCCACAGCCAGACGCTTTTCTGTGGTCATTTCTGTTGGCCCTTTGATCGCCGCTACCTCTGCTGCGGTCGGTGCCAGATCATTGTTTAGATTGCAGCGAATTACCACATACAACGCGTAGAAAAACGCCAGTAGCAATCCCGGAGCTGCACCGGCAAGAAACAGATCACCGATCGCTACATTGGCTGACAACCCGTAGACAATCATAATGATGCTCGGCGGTATTAACGTCGCCAGCGAACCGGCTGCACAAATCACCCCGACAGCCAGCTTAGTGTCGTACCCCAGTCGCAACATCTGCGGCAATGCGACAAGACCAAGCATCACAATCTCACCGCCCATTACACCGGACATAGCCGCAAGAACAACGGCCACCGCAACCGTTTGAACGGCAACTCCACCCCGCATATTCCCTGCAAAGATAGACATTGCATCGAATAGATCTTCGGCAACACCGGCCTTTTCAAGTATTGATGCCATCAATACAAACAACGGCACCGCCACAAGCGGATACTTTTCAAGAAGACCGTATGCATTAGTAGAAACAAGGTACAAACCATTTGGTCCGAAAAAGACCAGCGCTGTCATAACAGACACAAACAACGTAACGATGCCGAGCGGCATGCCGGTAGTCATCAACAACAGCAACACAGCGACCATCACCAGACTGACCGTACTGAGTTCATAGCTACGGGCATCGATGTAGTTCTGCGGATTCAGACCAGCTCCCATCTTTCCGTACATTCCATGCACAGCGCTCGCGATCCCTCCTTCACCCAGGTAGTGAACCGCTATAGTCAATCCAAAACGCAGAAAAATCAGACACCCGATGATCAACACAATGGTTTTGATTACTGAGTTATTGAAGTGGCGCCAGCAGTTGACAAGTAACTGAGCCAGATACAACACCGCTCCGACCACCAGCAACAGTTTTAACATCATGGGCTGCGGTGCATTAAACGCACTGCCAGACCGTTCAACAATATGCATGGCCTCAAGCGCACGACCAAGACTGTCGTCAACCAATAAAAACAGCGCAACGATACCGATCACATAGGCGAACACGTCCAGCCACCAGCGTGACCTGTCGCTCCCCATGATGTAGAAGACAGTAATTCCGATGTGACGTTTTTTTAGCGTTACGTACCCGGCCGAAACCGTCCATGCAGCTGCACACAACACCATAGCTACTTCAAACGCCCACGATGTCGGCGCATCAAAGACATAACGTGCAACTACTTCATACACCGTGACAGCAGCACACAAAAAGTAGAGCTGTGCGACGGCTAACCCGCTGAATCGACTCAAATGATCGATAAATGAAAATGCATCAGCCCGACCATCCTGATCCGTGCGGGACCATTCGTCCGCACGATCATCAGCAGCTAACAACGCCATATTTTTTCCCCCAATCATTCAACTTTTCGGTCGTAATATTGACAACCTGCGCCTAACAGTGTCCCATAGGTGGCGTGGGGTCAATCCCCTGAGGAGGAAAAGTGCAAACAAATGAACGCAGATGATGATGACGGCGGTCGACGCGACCCGGTAAAATTCTATGGTCCCTGGGCCTGGGTGTTCGGCCTTCTTGCCGGTGCATTTGTGACCTGGCTGATGTTTGCACTATCAGACGGTTTTTAGCAACGTCCATATCTATTAGAGAGGAAATAAAATGATTCGAATGAAGCTTACGCTGAGCGCTATTGCTCTGGTAATGTCAGCCGGTGTAGCTAACGCTGGCGACACTATCAAGCTGCAGGCAAGCTCGCGTGCTGGTGATTGGGCGATGGAGTTCTACCAAGGTTGGGTTGAGAAATTCAACACCATGACCGGCCCCGATGGCACCAAGATGGAAGTACTTCCTACTCAGGCAGTAGTCCCTTATAAAGAAACAATCGATGCCGTTGCCAACGGTATTCTGTCTGGTGATCTCAATGCTATTTCATACTTCACCGGGCGTGACCAGGCGTTCTCTATTCTGGGGGATCTAATCTCAGGATATGACACGGTTGATCAAATGCAGACTTTTTGCCAGTACGGTGGTGGCAAAGAGATGCTGCAGAAAGTGTATGACAAGTACACCGGTGGCAATACAGTTGTGATCGGTTGCGGTCCGTATGCTCGCGAAGCATTTGTATCGTCCATTCCAATTAAAACCATTGATGATCTGGCCGGTGTGAAGGTTCGTTCGCCCGAAGGTCTGGCGGCTGAAGTATTCAAACGCGCTGGTGCCTCTCCGGTAGCGCTGCCATTTTCAGAGGTTTATACCTCACTTGAGAAAGGTCTGGTGCAGGCGGCTGACGCTTCTGCTTACGTCAACAATGACGCAAGTGGCATGCACAAGGTAGCAAAATACCCGATCTATCCGGGCATTCACTCAATGGCCGTTCTGCAGCTTGTTATGAACAAAAGAGCTCACGAAAAAATGAGTGATTCTGAAAAAGAAATGCTCGAGGTCTGGTACACCGCCATGAATACTTCCATGCGCCGACTGTCTGATATGGAAGACAAACGCCTTGTCGCAGAACATAAGGCCGGTGATGATATTACTGTCATTGACTGGGCACAGGAAGATCGCGACAAAATGCGAGCCATTGCTGTACAAGCGTGGGAAGACGTCGCGGACAAATCTCCTTTGGCCCGCGAAGCACTTGATACACACGTGAAATTCATGAAGCAAATTGGCTTGCTTGACTAAAAGCTGCCGCCGTCCCGGCTCTCTGTGAGCCGGGACCACTTTGTTCTTTCTGCAGTACAGACAAAACTCAACAGATATACGGCATCGCGGGTCATACTGTCACGCAACTCAAGCCCGGAGAATTCATGAACCCCAAAACTATAATCAAGTCACTGGTAGCAACAACCGCACTAACAGTATCCCTGGCCAGCATGTCAGCGTACGCGGAAACCCGTGTTACCTACAAGTCTGCCAAGTCGACTTCATCGTACTATCAGATGGGTGTTCAAATTGCAGAGGCGATGAAACAGGGGTCAAACGGTGATGTCATCATTACCGTGGAAGAGAGCCAGGGATCAGTTCAAAACGTCATGGAATCTGCCATCCGTGATGGCAACTTTGTGTTCACCACACCACCCGCGCTAATTGGTCTTGCACGGGATGGCAAAGCCATGTTCAAAGACAAAACCAACCCGAAGTTTGCTGAAATACGCGCACTTTTCCCTATCCCGTCACTCACTATGCACTTCGTTGTTAGCTCCGACAGCGGCATAAACTCTTTCGCAGATCTGGAAGGCAAAACGGTATTGTTGGGTAAGGGAAGCTTTGGTGCGAAGGAAGGGCAGAAATACCTGAACATGTTTGGCCTTGAAGGCAAAGTGAAAATCGCTGACGTTGAATTATCTAACGCTGTTCCAGCGTTGAAGAACGGCCAGATCGACGCCTTTGTTACAGCAGGTTCTTTTCCGGCACCCAATGTGATCGAAGCTGCCGCTGGTACTGGTGTAAAAGTGTTATCACTCAACGAAGATCAAATTAAGCAAACCAAACGCACCCGACTGGTTATACCGGCCGGCACTTACCAGGGCCAGAAGGAAGACGTTATTACAACGTCGCTGCCAGTAGTCGCCTATACCACCACCCAGATGACCGATGACGCTGCCTACGCCCTGACCAAAACGTTCTGGAATCAGCGCGAGAAGATGGCCGGCTCAGCCGCATGGTGGAGTGCTGTCAGCACTGACATGCTGACTAATATTTCTACTGAAATTCATCCCGGAGCACTGAAAGTATACGAGGAAACCGGTGCGTCACTTGAAGATCACCACCGGTAAATTTTTCCGATAATGTTGCATCTCCTTAGGATGCAACATTTTGATCACAACAGTACAACCACGCAGCGGCATGAATAATCAGTAACCCCCCTTCAGTCACTAACTCGACCACACACAGTCTTGCACTCGGTCTGCGGTGGCCATGGGTTTTATTGGGCGCTGTATCGATTGCGTTCCATATTTATCTGGTGTTCAGCGGCCTTTCACCAAACCTGATCAGCCGTCCCCTGCACATGGCGCTGGCTGCCCCCTGGATTTTTATTGCAGCCGCCCCACGCGGCACACTAAGCCGGGCAACGGGCATACTACTCACCGTGTCTACGGTATTCATCTGCTTCTGGATCGCCGCTAATCAATCGGCGCTTGGCGATCAATATGGGTACCTCACCGGAACGTTTCAAACAGGTATAGCCACTGCGCTGCTTCTGCTTACGCTTGAAATGGCACGCAGGGCGATTGGCTGGCCATTGCCTTTCGTTGCGCTGCTGGCACTTACCTACGGGATGTTCGGCCAGTATCTGCCGGGTGAATTCGGGTTTTCTGCGATTCCGGCAAAGAGCTTTCTTGGCACACTGACCATTACCGAGGGTGGCGTCTGGGGGAAGCTTACAGGCATATCCGTTAATGTAGTCGCGGTGTTTGTGATTTTTGGCGCGGTACTGAATGGCGGAGAAGCCGGACAGGGATTCATGAACCTTGCAGCAATGGCCGGCGGGCGGCTACGTGGGGGAGCGGCAAAAGTCTCGGTCATATCCAGCGCTTTGTTTGGTTCTATTTCAGGATCAGCCTCGGCAAACGTAGCCTCAACCGGTGCAATCACGTTACCTGCGATGACCAAACTCGGTTATCCAAAACCACTTGCGGGTGCAACCGAAGCCGTGGCATCCAGTGGTGGGCAGATCATGCCACCTCTCATGGGGGCCGGAGCATTCGTGATGGTCGAGCTCACCGGCATTTCCTACAACAATATTATGGCGGCCGCGTTGCTGCCGTCGCTGTTGTATTTTTTCGCTGTATGGGTGGGTATTGATGCCTACAGCAGACGCTACCATTTACCGGCGTTGCCCAAAGACCAGATGCCATCAATTCGCGCAGTGCTTATCACCAGCGGCTTTTTTGTTATTCCATTTTCAGTACTGCTGACGGGCATGTTTGTATTTAAGGTCACTCCTCAGTACGCCGCCTGTGTGGCCAGTCTTGTTGCGGTCCTGTTGTTGTTTGTAAATCAAAAGCTGACGTTCTCGGTCGCACAATGGTGGCAACGAAGTACCGACATCTGTATCCAGGCCGGGCGTCAAATAGCTTTAATAGCGGCTATTATACTGTGCGCATCGATCATTATCGGGGTACTGGGACTCACCGGCCTTGGAGTGAAAATAACATCAACCATACTGGCAGGGTCAGGCGGTAATCTGTGGCTTGCCCTGTTATTAACAGCACTGGCCTGCCTGATACTCGGCATGGAAGTACCAACAACTGCCGCCTATGTTATTTGTGTTTCAGTTGCCGGCCCGGCGTTAATAGAACTTGGCCTGCAACCGTTGCAAGCACACTTGTTTGTGTTCTGGTATGCACTCCTTTCAACAATTACTCCTCCAGTCTGTGGCGCTGTATTTATCGCCTCGGGGATGCTTGGCGAGAACTGGTTACGTGTAGCCGGTAAAGCAATGGCACTGGGAATCGGCCTGTACCTGATACCACTGGCCATGGTAGCTAACCCGGCATTGCTGTCAATCACCACGGATTCAGCTATGGCGATCACTGCGTTTTTAAAAATCGCTATTTCATTGGCAATGGTTTCTTTCGGCGTTATCCTGAGACACAATGCCATCCTGCAGCTGGCACTCATCGCCTTTGGATTGTTATTGCTGTTTGCACCAATACCAGCACTGGCAATACAGTAATTTTCGACCAAGAGGTCTCTGTAAATGTCGATCGACAATACTCGCGTTCCAACAATTGGCGATGTGTTCGCAGCACAAACCCGATTAGCTGGGATCGTCAGAAAAACCCCGCTCATTGAAAGCCCGCTACTGAACGAACGAATCGGAAAGAGAATTCTGGTTAAAGCAGAATGCTTGCAAATCACCGGAGCATTTAAGTTTCGCGGGGCGTGGTCGGCGTTAACACATCTGACGGAATCACAACGTGCCAATGGAGTGTTGGCCTACTCTTCCGGAAACCATGCGCAAGCCATAGCCTACGCAGCCGCTCGACTCAATACCCCGGCCACCATTGTGATGCCAAACGATGCACCCGCACTTAAGATAGAGAACACCAAGTCATACGGTGCCAAGGTTGTGCTTTATGATCGACCAGGCGGGGAAGATCGGGAGGCTATCGGTCAACAGCTGGCCGAACAACACGGCAGCGTTCTGATAAAGCCGTACGACAACACACAGGTAATTGCGGGCCAAGCCACCTGCGGACTTGAAATGGCCGAAGAACTCAAGGAACGAAAAATCAACAACGCCGAGGTTCTGGTGTGTTGTGGAGGCGGTGGTTTAACGTCTGGAATAGCACTGGCATTTAATTCGATGTTACCCGGAACCAATATAAGACCCGTGGAACCAGAAAATTACGACGATGTTGTTCGATCGCTAGCCAACCACCAGCGTGAATCAGTCAACACCAGCGAAACTTCTATATGCGATGCAATAGTCACCCCCTCCCCCGGTGAATTAACCTTCCCGATAATGGATAAGCTTTGTGCGGCTGGCATCGCCGTAAGCGATCACGAAGCGTTGCAGGCTATGTCTGTTGCGGCAACTCATTTAAAGCTGATTGCTGAACCCGGGGGTGCTGTTGCATTGGCAGCTGCACTTTTTCACAGTGAAAAAATACAGTCAGATACCATTGCGTGTGTTATCTCAGGCGGCAATGTTGACCCTGCGATACTGGCACAGGCAATGGCACTGGATCCATTGAACTAAAAAGAGCACTTGAATCCATATGTGCGTGTAAATATGCGTGTTGTCGCGGGTATTAAGAAGCACCATACATCGGGACTCTGAATAAAAGGTGCAGAGCCACCCAATATTCAATAACATGACTTATTCCTCCCACCAAGGCCTGAATATGCCCGGCACGATGACATTTGATGAACTCAAAGCCGCCGTAAAAGATAACTCCATTGATACCGTAGTTGCTGCAATCGTCGATATGCAGGGGCGTTTGATGGGCAAGCGGTTTTACGCACAAAACTTCATCGATCATGCATGGCAGGAAACGCACTGCTGCAACTATTTGCTTGCCACCGATCTGGAAATGGCCACCCCTGAAGGGTATGAGTCCAGTAGCTGGTCAACCGGCTATGGCGACTACGTGATGAAGCCCGACATGACCACCATTCGCAAAACGCCGTGGGCGCAGGCTACCGCTTTAGTACTGTGCGATGTTCTTGACCATCATACACATCAGGAAGTACCGCACTCACCACGTGCCATGCTAAAAAAGCAGGTGGCTCGCTTGAACGAGTTGGGCTATACCGCCGCTTCTGCTACCGAGCTGGAGTTCTTTGTATTTAACGAAAGCTATGAAAATGCACGCGCCAAAAAGTATCGGAACCTGACCCCGATAAGCCCGTATAACGAGGACTATCATATTTTCCAGACCGCTAAAGAGGAAGGCCTGATGCGCGATATTCGCAATCATCTGGCAGGCGCTGGAATTCCGGTAGAAAACACCAAAGGGGAAGCTGAGGCCGGGCAGGCAGAACTGAATATTCGATATGCACAGGCCCTGGAGATGGCAGACAATCACAGCATCGCAAAAAACGCGGTTAAAGAAATTGCGCACGGTCACGGTCGCAGCGTAACGTTTCTGGCTAAGTGCAGTGAAGACACCGTCGGGTCGTCAAGCCATATCCACCAATCATTATGGACGCTGGACGGCAAGCCTGCTTTTCTGGACCCCAATGGTGATCACGGTATGTCAGACACCATGAAGCACTACCTGGCCGGTTTACTCACCTACGCCACTGACTACACTTTCTTTCTGGCACCCTACATAAATTCATACAAACGTTTTGTCGAAGGGACTTTTGCACCCACAAAAATTATCTGGTCAATCGACAACCGAACAGCTGGCTTTAGAGTTGTTGGCGAACAGAGCTCAGCCATTCGATTCGAGTGTCGCATCGGCGGCGTTGATTTAAATCCTTACCTGGCGCTATCTGCGATAATTGCTGCTGGTATTGCCGGCATTGAAAACAAGCTTGAACTACCGGCTGAATTCTCTGGCGATGCCTATGCTGCACAGGAAGCAGAGAACATTCCCCACACATTACTCTATGCGATGAATACACTTAAAGACTCTGCGATGTTACGTGCCGCTTTAGGGGATGATGTTGTCAACCACTATGTTCGTGCGGCAGAATGGGAAATAGAAGAATTTAATCGAATAGTCACCGACTACGAAGTTCGTCGGGGCTTTGAGCGCGCTTAGCGAAAACCAACACAATAATCAAAGGCTGGAACATGAACCTTGTTGGCAATTGGTCATACCCTACAACAATCCGATTCGGTGCAGGCCGAATAAAAGAATTACCTGACGCCTGTGTTGCCGCCGGAATGTCAAAACCACTTCTGGTGACTGACCGCGGATTAGCTGATCTGCCAATCACTGCCGACACACTGGCATTGATGGACTCAGCAGGTCTTGGTAACGCTTTATTCTCGGCGGTTGATCCTAATCCCACCGAAGTAAATCTTGACGAAGCATTACTCATGTATCGCGAAGGCGGCCATGATGGTGTCATTGTCTTCGGCGGCGGATCAGCGATAGACCTTGGAAAAATGATCGCCTTTATGGTGGGTCAAAACAGACCATTGTGGGACTTCGAAGACATAGGCGACTGGTGGACACGCGCCGACAGCGATGCCATTCATCCAATTATCGCGGTACCTACTACAGCAGGCACAGGATCTGAAGTGGGTCGTGCCTCTGTCATTACTAATTCCAAAACACATGTAAAAAAGATTATTTTTCATCCCAAAGTACTGCCGGTGCAAGTCATCTGTGACCCGGAACTCACCGTCGGTATGCCAAAGATGATCACTGCCGGTACAGGTATGGACGCGTTTGCACACTGCCTTGAGGCCTACTGTTCACCACACTACCACCCTATGAGCCAGGGCATGGCGCTAGAGGGAATGCGACTGGTGAAAGAAAACCTGCCACGCGCTTACGCCGATGGCACGGACCTGGAAGCGCGTGCTCACATGATGAGTGCCGCCGCCATGGGGGCCACCGCCTTCCAAAAGGGATTGGGGGCAATCCATGCGTTGTCTCACCCGATCGGAGCGGTCTTTAACACTCATCACGGCACCACAAACGCCGTAGTGATGCAGAACGTGCTGGCGTTCAATAAGCCAGTGATCGAGGATAAGCTGCTTGCTGCTGCTAACTATCTGGGACTGGAAGGCGGCTATGACGGGTTCTATCAGCTGGTCGGTGAATTGAACTCAACATTGGGCATCCCCAAAAATCTGACCGAACTCGGCGTTAAGAATCCCGATATTGACGCGTTAGCTCAAGCCGCACTCGAAGACCCAAGCACCGGTGGCAACCCTGTAACGATGACACTTGAAAACACACGGCAACTTTTGCAATCTTGCGTGTAGTCGTCGACTAGCCCACCTGGAACAACGCGTGCTAAAACCAGTTTGTATCGCTTCAATCAGGAAGCGGTACGCTGCACCAGATAGTTGTGCATCTGGGTAATCGTCGAGAAATTCTCGAGAACGATATCTTCAGCCGGTATTGTGATCCCGCATTCTTCTTCAAGATGCCCGGCAAGTTTCATCACGTTGATCGAATCAAGGATACTAGACATCAACAAATCCTGATCATTCAGCAGCGGCTCAGTGTGCCCGTCCAACAACGTGTTACTGATGTATTGATTAATTGCGTCAATTGATATCATGGTTGCACTCAATTTAAATCACCCGGGCCGGTGGCCTTCTATATAGGCTTGCGCCAGGTTACGCCTATCAACTTTGCCGCTACTGGTATGGGGTAACGCATCCATCACCTGTAAATCACGTGGCACAGCATAGGGCGGTAGTTTTTTGCGCATATGCGCTATGAGATCATCACGATTAGCAGTGGCGTTATCCCGCACTGTTACCGCAGCAATAATAGACTGGCTGCTGTGGTCGTCGGGTATAACAAACGCCGCTACCTCAACGGCATCATCATGACTACCCAGCGCCGCTTCTACTTCGTCAAGCTCTACCCGATGCCCCCGGGTTTTCACCATTCGATCCATTCGCCCCAGAAAACGCAGATAACCATCGTCACCTTGCAGCACCCGGTCACCGGTTCTAAAGTAGACATTCGGGAACGGTCCCAGGCCTTCTCTGAGTAGAAAAGCATTTTCATTCAGGTCAGGCTTATTCCAGTAACCACGAGTAAGCGTTGAGCTTCGAATGCACAGTTCTCCGGAATCACCCGGCGCACAATCCAGCCCTTCATGATCAACAACCAAACCTTCTGAGTTCAAAGACACCAGACCAATTGGCAATGGTTCATCACCGGACGCCAGAGGTCGCGGAATATCGTAACAAGTGCACGACGGCGCTTCTGCAGGCCCATAGACATTGGTAAATTGGGTCTGTGGCATGGCATCCATTATCTGTCGAAGCTGTCGGGGTGGATAAGGCTCTCCGCCAAACATTATCCAACGCATTGATGAAAGATCACGACTGTCCATTGCGCCATTTTCCATCATTGTTATTAAGGTATACGGCACGGTAAATACAGCACTGACCCGCTCATCCTGAATCAGTTTTGTCCAGCTTGCCGGAAATTTCGTTACCGCTTCTGGCACCAGCACAACGGTTGCACCAGCCCTGAGAGTTGAAAAGAAATCAAAAATACTAAGGTCAAAATGCAAAGGTGCATGACTTGCAACCCGATCATTCGCCGTTAAGCCAACGTGATCCTTTCCCCAGTTGGCGTAGCAAATGCTGCCGTTGTGGGTATGCATCATACCTTTCGGGGTACCGGTTGAACCGGATGTGTACATGATGTAGCCAAGGTACTGATCAGTGATGATGACATGAGGCTCAGTGACCGCCTGCCCGGCAATCATCTTGTCGGTAATCACATCACACGGCATGGGTTTGGTAACGCCGGCGACGGTCAGCTTATCGATAGTTTCAAGCTGTTCCAGCGTGCCGATCAGTGCGTCTGACGTTAGCAGCACCTCGATACCGCAATCCTCGAGAATCACGGCCAGTCGATCGGCCGGCATAAACGGATCAAGCGGCACAAATACCGCCCCCGTCTTAAGCGTTGCATAAATAGCTTTACCAAGCTCAAAGCTCTTATGCATGAATAAACCAACTCTGTCCTGCGGCTTAACTCCTGCCTCAATCAAGGCGTGCGCCAACTGATTACTTGTATGTGCAAGCTCACGGTATGTCAGCTCTTCGCCCTGAAAACTCAATGCAGGATGATCCGGTGTCAACTCTGCATAGTGTTGCAACGGCGAATGAATTAAGTGTCCTTTCATCGATAAGTGCCCGCACCAAATAGAAAATTAGTGTCCCTGCTGGTAATTCGGATGATCACAGTCCCAACATACCCGAAATTATATTGCGCTGTATATCTACTGTGCCACCGTATAGCGTCGCCCCCAGCGCGTCCCGGGACTGGCGCTCAAGCCCGGTTTCTGTGAGATACCCGGCTCCCCCGTGAATAGCTATAGCGTCATTGCAGGTTTTTACAAACGCTTCACTGATGTACGTTTTAGCAATCGCAGCCTCAGTGATGCACTGCTTACCAGAGTCCAGCAACCAGGCCGTTTTATACAACAACAATCGAGACGCATCAGCCCGAATTCGCATGTCTGCAATACGATGGGAAACCGCCTGATGCTTTCCAATAGTCTGACCGCCACGCTTGCGGGTTTTCGAGAAGGACACACACTGTTCGATTAGCCTTTGCATTGCACCAAGCTGCGGTGCCAGCACCAGGCTTCGTTCCCAGCTTTGCGAATAGTTAAAAATACTGGACGCTGAACCTTCTGAACCAAGCAGAGCAGACACTGGCACCCTGCAGTTACTTAATGTGATGTTGCCAAAGGGCACGGTACGTAAACCCATTTTTGGTCTATTTTCAGACAGCGTTACACCATCACTGCCAGTATCAACCAGAAAAGCAGACAAACCCCACTGACCGGCATCGGGATTTGTTACTGCAAATACCACAGCGACATCGGCAACAGGTGCAAGCGTGATCATGCACTTTTCGCCATCTAGAATATAGGAGTCGCCATCACGCCTGGCGGTAGTCTTAAGGGCAAACGCATCGGATCCGCTGTTGTCTTCGGTGATCGCAAAAGCACCATGGATATTTCCATTGATCAGGCGGGGTAGATATTCACCAATTTGTTCGGGTGTACCGAACTGTAACAGCGGTTTTTGCACACTCCAGAGTTGTGCGCCCAAAGCAAACGTTAATCCGTTATCCGAACATCCCTGACCCAGCGCTTCGAGCAGATAGCTGCACGTAGCTGCGGTATAACCTTTACCACCAATCTCTGTTGGCATAAACCAGCCAAGAACTCCATATTCGGCACATTGCTTCCAGAGGTCTACCGGGAAAACACTATTGAGGTCATTGTCGATCGTGTTGTTATTCAACGAGGCAGCAAATGCTTGCGCCTGTTTGAATAACTCTGTTTCTTCAGCGGTCCTGGAGAAATCCATTAGCAACTGCTCTTAACGAAGGAACGCTGGCAGCAAAGAACTGTAAGTGTAATCATTCCAGGCCATCCAGAAAGTCATCGAGATCTTCCTGACTCATTGTGACGTCTGGAAAATCAGACACAACAGCGCTGCTGTCAGAGGCCGTTCCGGTAGCCTGAGTTGCCAAAGAGACCAGATAAGATTTAAACACGGTTAGCAATTGATCACTTGTGCCTGTGCTCATGCATGAACCAGAAATAGCCCAGTAGGTTCTCAACTCCCCCTTAACAATGGAGGCATTAAGTTCAATGTTGTGCGGTCGAAGGTTATCCGCTGCGCGCAATTGTGTTTCAGAAAACGGCAATGAAGTGAATAGAGAGTTACCGTCTGCCTCAGAACTACCTAAGAAGTTAATCAGTGCACGGCCATTGTTACCAAAGCTGACTTGATTACCCGGCACCTCGCTCGTCGACAATAAAAACTGACCATTGAGTTTTTTTTGTTCGGCAATCTGATCATAAACCCACCGACAAAATGAGGCGTCCGGCAAAGCCTTGTGGCCATCAACGGCAAGATCTACCGGGAAGAATGCACTGAACCAACCAATTGAGTTTATGTTGTCCACCTCAGTGCCAAGTAAATCACGTCCGTGTCCTTCTATGTCTATAGGTAGATTGGCAGTAGCAAACACTTCCTGCCAGGCCAACGCGAAGGCGGAAATCAGTATCGCTGGAAAATCAAAAACGTTTGAGTCTGCAAGGAGCAGCAGTTGTCTTGTAGCATCAGTATCAAAGCATTGCTCCGAGTGAATTACATCATCCTCTGTTGATTTGACGACAGTGTATACTGGCGATTTTAATCCCGTTTCGGTTGATTTGCTCAAGAGATGAGCCGTGTTCTTCAACCCGCTTGCATGAGACTCGCAGGCCAGAGTCCAGTCCCGCATCGACAAACCTTGTTTAGGCGTGGTCGCTTCACCTCCCATTAACTCGCGTTCGATTTGGGTGAGTAAGGCTTGTATAGATAGTTGATCAATAACCAGGTGATGAGCAACCCAAATCAGTTCACTGGCTGTGCCGTCATAATTAGCAACTATCGCAAATCGAATCATCCAACCTTTACTGAAGAAAAACGACTCACTGCTGTCCTTCGCAAATGTATCTTGAAACTCAGACGAATGATCATTAGAAATCAGACAAATATTATCAGGGACAGAAACTTCGGGGTAATCACAAGACCAGTGTCCATCGACCTGCACAAACTGCACGCCCAGTTCAGGATGGTTTTCCAGAGTGCATCTAATCGCCAATTGGAGCTCTGTACAAATCACGGGCCTCGCCAACGCGACACGACCGCCAATGTTCCAGTGCTCCGGACGCGGATGTTCCTGACTAAAGAACCATTGT
>JAYJMJ010060167.1:0-20310 GCA_036873875.1 Laminaria ephemera | reverse complement strand
CTACAAGCTTTCAGGAATGCCCGAAAAACCAACGGCGCTACCGGTGCGCTGCGGCAACCATGCAATCTGCAGGCCTGCGACGAACCACAGGCAAACGGTGCTCCGCTACAAGCTTTCAGGAATGCCCGAAAAACCAACGGCGCTACCGGTGCGCTGCGGCAACCATGCAATCTGCAAGCCTGCGACGAACCACAGGCAAACGGTGCTCCGCTACAAGCTTTCAGGGATGCTCGAAAAGCCAACGGCGCTACCGGTGCGCTGCGGCAACCGGTCAGTCTCCAAGCCTGCGACGAACCAAAAACCAGCCAGCGCGCTGCGAGCCGCTCCGTGCGTAACGGTCTGCACGAAGTGCAATAACAGCTGTCCCGGACCGAGCGCTCAAGTAACAACTGTCGGCACACGTCGCGGCAACGTACGGTGAAGGCCCCAGCTCACTTGGGTCTTAGCGGCGTGGTGCCCAGAAGCGGCGCTTAGGGCGGCCACGTGCAACACGACACCCAAACGAATCGGGTCAAAGTGGCGTGGTGCCCAGAAGCGGCGCTCAGGGCGGCCACGTGCAACACGACACCCAAACCAACCTAGACAAAGCGACGTGGTGCCCAGGCGTCAAAGCTCAGGCCCGTCAGGTACAGACCATCGAGGTTAGAGTTTTCCTATGCGGATCGCGTCGTGGAATGTTGATTCGATTCGGGCTCGGCTTGCGCTGGTTGAATCGTGGGTCGACGCCAACCAACCTGACGTGCTTTGCCTGCAGGAGATCAAATGCAACGGCGAACGGTTTCCCGCCAAACCGTTCACTGAGCGCGGCTACGAGGTGCACACCCATAGCGAAGGCGGGCAGGGCGGCGTTGCTCTCCTGTCGAAGCAGCCGTGTTCCGACGTCACTCTGGGGATTCCCGGCGCCGTGGCGCCACTCAACGAGAAGCGGAGCATCTCGGCCACCGTCGATGGCATCCGGATACACACCGTCTACGCGCCAAACGGCCGCAAGGTTCGGACACCCCATCACGCGATCAAGCTCGCATGGTTCCAACTCCTTACCGCCTGGATCGAAATCGACGACCTCGGCGACCAACCGGTGATCCTCATCGGCGACCTCAACATTGCGCCGCTCGATCTCGACATCTGGGACGCGAGCCGTTACCGCAAACGAAACCTCACGAGCCCGGTCGAGCGCCAGGCCTTCCAAAACCTCGAGGCACTCGGGCTCGCCGACATCGTCCGAGCTTCGCTGGGCGAGAATCGTGCCTATTCGTGGTGGAACCGTCGAGAGGGGTTCTTCAGCACCGACCGCGGTTGGCGGCTCGACCATGCGCTGGCAAACCCCTCGGCGGAAGCAATGGTGCAATCGGTTTGGTTCGATCGCCACGCACGTGCCCGTGTCTCGCCCGATCATCCAGCGCCGTCCGACCATGCTCCGCTCGTCGTCGATCTCGACACGCCGACCTAGCGACCTTTTGGACCCCACGAAAAGTTCTCTCGAATCGTCGGCCGAGTATGGTGCCACGATGCAGCCCACCGTCTCCTCAAGCACAGTCTCCGCAACAACCGTGTTTCCCGCCAAACAGATCCACACGATGGATCGCAGCCGGCCTACCGCTTCGGCTATCGCTGTCGCCGATGGTCGCATCGTCGCTCTCGGCGAAACCGATGAGCTTCTCGCCGCCTATGGCGGCACCGTCGACTCGACGTTGGCCGACAAGGTGGTACTCCCCGGTTTCGTGGAAGCGCATTGCCACGCAATCGAAGGCGGTTTCTGGAACTACCTCTATGTGGGCTACTTCGATCGCACTGGTCCCGACGGGAAACTCTGGTCGGGCTGCACCACGTTCGACCAGGTACTCACCCGGCTACGCGAAGCCGACGCAAAGATCGATGACCCAAGCGAACCGTTGGTGGCCTGGGGGCTCGACCCGATCTACTTCGATGGCGAGCGCCTCGTAGCGTCACACCTCGACACGGTTTCCGAGACCCGCCAGATCTACATCATGCACGCGAGCCTCCACCTCGCGACCGTGAACAGCCGGTTGATGGAAGAGGAAGGCATCGGGCCAGATACCCAAGTCGAAGGCCTCGCCAAAGACGGCGCCGGCAATCCCATCGGCGAACTGCAAGAGTTCGCGGCCATGGGTCTTGCCCACACCTGTCTTCGCATCTTGATGGCTGGGGTCACCAACGATCAGGCAATTCAGAACTTCGGCCAGATCGCCCGCAACGCTGGCATCACGACCCTCACCGACCTGGGCAGCAGCTCTATCGGAAACGAAAGCGTCGTCGAGCGGTGGCAGCGAGGTGTCGACGACAGCTATCCGGCTCGGGTTTCGGTGTTCTACAACCCTGCAGGGGGCGGCAACTTCGCCACACCCGACGATGCGCCGGGCGTGCTCGCCGAACTCACCGCGAAGAGCACCGACAAGCTTCGGTTTGGCCATGTGAAGTTGATCCTCGATGGCTCGATACAGGGGTTCACCGCACGCATCCGGTGGCCGCACTATCACGGCACCGGCGAGAACGGCCTTTGGCTTCTGGCCCCAGAACAGGTCGAGTCCTACCTTCGGGCGTTTCACAACGCCGGGGTAACCGTGCACGCACATTGCAACGGCGACGAAGCGGTCGACCTATTTCTCGATTGCTGCGACACGGTGTTCGGCGAATCACGCGGCGGCGATCATCGGCACACGATTCAGCATTGCCAGCTCACGACGCCCGGCCAGTATCGGCGCATGAGGGCGCTGGGGCTTTGCGCCAACCTGTTCTCGAACCACATCTTCTATTGGGGCGACCAGCACGCCAGCACGACGGTCGGGCCAGACCGGGCGGCACGCATGAATGCTGCCGCTACTGCGCTCGGCGCCGGTATCCCGCTCTCGATGCATTGCGATGCGCCGGTGACCCCGCTTGGATCACTCCACGTGGCTTGGTGTGCAGTCAACCGGCTCACCGCGTCGGGCGAGGTGCTTGGGCCAAACGAGCGAATCAGCGTCGACGAGGCCCTGGCTGCGGTGACCATTGGCGGTGCCTACCAACTGAAGATGGACGATGAGGTCGGCTCGTTGGCTCCAGGCAAACGAGCCGACTTTGCGGTGCTCGAGGACGACCCGTACAAGGTCGATCCGACCGGGCTACGCGATATCGGTGTTTGGGGAACCGTGCTCGGCGGCGACCTCCAGCCCTCGCTCTAACGGCGCATCTTCTTGGGTTATGGCTGGACGGCGATGACCTCGCGGTCGCCGACCGGACTGGTCAGCGGAACAGCGATCTCACTGTTCACCACCTGGGCGATGCAGGACA
This sequence comes from Laminaria ephemera, assembly GCA_036873875.1. NCBI lineage: Eukaryota > Phaeophyceae > Laminariales > Laminariaceae > Laminaria > Laminaria ephemera. The sequence goes on along the minus strand of JAYJMJ010060167.1, from coordinate 17,019 downwards.
TCGCAGCGATGTTGGGGTGAAGACCGACTTCGAGGCTTACCTCGATGGTGGTGTCGGTCTCGACCACGGTGGCCCGTGACTGGGTGCACGGAGGGCTGCCGGCTTCATAGCGGACGATCACTTCGTTCTCGTCGGCGCTTACCGCAAAGGCTTGGATGATTTCCCAAGGCTGTGGGTCGATGATGTCGTCGGCGGCAACAACATCGGTTTCGATGAGCCGCGTCCAAAGGGCGGCGGTTTCGTCGTCGACCGGTTCGTCGATGGGTTGGACGTAGTCGGTGGCAGGATCGTCAGACCCGTCGGCGATGGCTTCCTCATAGTCCTCAAGGTCGCCGTTTTCGTCGCGGTCTTGCACGGTCTCGCCCTCGTCTCCAGTGATGTCTCCAGCGATGTCCCCAGGGGTCTCGTCGGCAGCGTCGCCGATACCGTTCTCGGAGGTATCGGAGGTGCCGGCGCTTACTGGCTCTCCAGCGTTTCCGCAGGCGGTGAAGGCCAGAGCGGAGATGAAGACCACGGCGGTTCCCCGGCGAAGCCGTTGCAGAACCTTCGTGGCGATCGGTGTCGAGAGGGGCGTGGAGATGGGGGTAGTGATGGAGGTGGGTGTGGAGGTTTTTTGGTACTTCATGCTTCTATGACGATACGAGGAGATCGTCTGGTTCCCGAATCTTCGAACTTTTCGACTTTTACGGGCCAGTGATTTCTGCGGCCCACCGACTTACGCCGTATGCTCTCGCCTATGACCGCTGTCGAGACTGACGTTCACAACCCGCTATTCAACGATTTCTGGACGCGCCCTGCGCCCGAGATCGAAAACGATCTGGCCGGGCTCCGAGCAGCTGGACCCAGCTTTCTGCCCGAACCTGACGCGTCGCATCTCGGCATTACCTGCCCCGGCTCTTGGGTCGTCACCAAGTACGACCACATCCTCGAGATGTCCAAGAACCCCGAGATCTATTCGTCCGAAGCGGGCATCACCGTGCTCGACTCGCCGCCAGAGTTCAATGCGTTTTTCTCGTCGATGATCGCAATGGACGATCCCCGGCACACCGGTCTTCGGAAACTCGTTTCCGCAGGATTCACGCCCCGGATGCTGGCGAAGCTCGAAGACAGTGTGCAGCAACAGGCCACGTCGATCGTCGATGAGATCCGCGGCAAGGGAACCTGCGACTTTGTGGTCGACGTTGCCGCCCGGCTCCCACTGAAGATCGTTTGCGACCTTATGGGCGTTCCTGACTCGCAACTCGACTTCGTCTTCGACCAGACCAACATCATTCTCGGTGCAAGCGACCCTGAATACGTCGACCCCGAAGCCGACATCCTCACCGCGCTCCTTACCGCAGGTGGCGCGCTCTCTGAACTGATGTTCGAAGTGGCCGACAGCAAACGCGGCAAAGACACCGACGACCTCACCACCATCTTGGTAAACGCCGAACTCGACGGCGAGAAGCTCAGCCAGCAAGACATCGCAAGCTTCTTCATCCTTCTCGTTGTGGCCGGCAACGAAACCACCCGTAACGCCATTAGCTGGGGCCTTAAATACCTCACCGATAACCCCGATCAACGGGCAATCTGGCAGGCCGACTTCGAGGGCGTTGGACCAAAGGCAGTCGAAGAAATCGTTCGCCTAGCGTCCCCGGTTACCTACATGCGCCGCACCGCCCTGGTCGATGCCGAACTTGGTGGCCAGAAGATCTCTGCCGGCGACAAACTCTGCATGTACTACCTCGCCGCCAACCGCGACGAGGACATCTTCGACGATCCCTACACGTTCAACGTGCAGCGCGACCCAAACCGCCACATTGGCTTTGGTGGCCCCGGACCGCACTTCTGCCTGGGCGCCCACCTTGCCCGTCGAGAAATCCTGGTGATGTTCCGTGAGCTGTTCAACACGGTTCCCGACATCGCAGCGACGTCGGAACCCGACCTGCTGAGTTCGGCGTTCATCCACGGCATCAAACACCTCGAAGCCACGTTTACGCCGAGTTAGTTCCCACCCGGACTGCAGGCAATCAACCGGATTTCTTGCACGATCGTACGAATTTAGACGGCTTATCCACAGGGTATTCCAGTGCTCGACCTCCCGCGGGATCACCAAAGATCGCCATCAGTACCCAAAAATGCGTGAAACCATCGGAATGCAGCGAAGTTATACCCAATTAGCCGAAAGTTATCCACAACAGTAGATTCACTCCCGGCGGGATCACCGATCCCATTTGGAGTTCATCATGGTTTCCCCCCAGCGGTCTTCCGGTCGCACACGTCTCTTTCAACGCTCCTTTCACTGCTCCTTGCACTGTGTCCTTCACCGTGGCGCCAGTCGAGCCGCGATCATGGTTCTCCTTGGCGCACTCATCGCCAGCGTGCTCGCCGTGCTTCCGACCGCCGGGGAAGTTCCGGTACTCGGATCCTCACCGGCAGGTGCCGACGACTGCCGCAACGGGCGCTCGCTGAACCAGCTACTCGTGCCCTCCTGCGGAACGCTGCTCGGCTCGAGCGACCGGCACAAGGACAACCTCGAAATGGCCGTGCAGGAACAAAAGCTCGGCGCGCAGTTCGACATGGTGCGCATCTACAAAGTGGGGCCATCCGCCACCTTCTTCAACGACCACGAACGCCAGCTGGCAAACGAGGGTCGCAAGATCGTGTACTCGTGGAAGGTAAGCACCGAGTTCACCGATGTGAGCGCCTGGCAGCAGGTGGCCCGAGGTGATCATGACGAGAACCTCCGTCGAGCCGCCCGCCAGATTCGCGATAGCGGCCACACCGTTATCTTCGGACTGCACCACGAACCCGAGAACGATCCGTTCTACGGATCCAACGCCGACTACGCCCGCATGTACCGTCACGCCCACTCGGTCATGGAACCCATCGCCGGCGACAAACTGGTGTGGTTCATTAACTACATGGGCCACAGCGACGGCGGGTTCAACCAGGTCGAGGCCATGTACCCCGGCGACGACATCATCGACTGGATCTCTTACAACCCGTACAACTGGCTCGGATGCCATGCGAACTCCCCTTGGAAGAGCTTCGAGGTGCAGGCCGCCAACTTCTACGACTGGGCGCAGCGCACCCACCCCAGCAAGCCACTGATGATCGGCGAGACCGCTACCAACGAACTCCCTGGCAGCCCCAACGCAAAGGCGCAGTGGATCGATGCGATGGGCGACTCGCTCACCAATCGTTTCCCCGCCATCAAGGCCGTACTTTGGTTCCATCAGAGCGGCCAGACCGGCTTCTGTGAGCGTCGATGGGACTCGTCGCAACAAGGAATCGACGCCTTCCGCCGGCTACGGAACAGTCCACACTTTGGTGGCGGCAACACCCAAGCACCGCAGCCAACACCGCAACCTCAGCCCACGCCAACACCTCAGCCTCAGCCTCAGCCTCAGCCAGCACCGCAACCCCAGCCACAACCACAACCTGGTCCCGGCAGTGCTGGGCCGGTGAACTGCTCAGTATCAGAGGCTGCGGGCGGCGTGTACGTCTCGTTCAACCCCGTTGCCGGCGCAGAAACCCACATCTACCGGGTCGATACGCCAGGTCAGGCATCGCGATACGGCGAAGCCACGAGGTCCGGCTCATTCGTACCAGTGCCTGCAGGTAACTCATCGCAGGTATTCCTGTCAGGCAAATTCTCTGACAACACGTACACCGTCTCGGCCAACTGCGGAACCGCCAGCTCGCCGGTCGACCAGCTCCAGTGCTGGGTCCGCAGCCAGTCGGGCGGCATTCACGTGGAATGGCATCCGTTCCCCGGTGCCCAGAAGTTTGTCTACCGACTCACTATTCCCGGCCAAGGCGACTCCTATGGCACGGTCTTTCCCAACTTCGCCGACCTCAACATCGCACGTGGGACCACCGTGACTGTGGCTGTCGGAGCCATTTACCCCAACGGTTCGTACTCGCCAGCCGGCAACTGCGGCACCGTTCAGGCCGGTTAGCGAAGGCTACGGATTCGGCTGAAAACGCCGATCCCAACAATCATCGCCAGGGTGGCCGAAATGCTCCCCAACGAGAGCAGGGGCACGCCAACCATGGCGTGCCCAAGGTTGCAGCCGCCAGCCACACCGGCGCCAACGCCCATCAGAAAGCCGCCTGCTCCCAGCTGCGCGAAGCGCTGACCTGTTTCGCCTCGAACCCAGAGGGTGTCCGACCGTTTCGCGGCCAGAAGTGCGCCAGGAATCAGGCTCACCAATCCGAGCGGGATCCACATCGATCCAACCTCGTCACCCGCTATCCAGCGCGAGATCTGGGTCGGAACGCCCGAGGTGCCAAAGGAGTAATCGAAGCCGTGCCAACGAACGAGCAGCCATCCGAGCATGAGCACAGCGGATGTGGCGAGACCTAGGGGCAACCAGCCCAGAAGCTTCCCACGAGCGTCACGCGGTGCGGCCGACTTTCCAAGGAAACCAACGGCAAGGCCGCCCAGGCCCATCAAAACCACCAACCCAAATGGCCCAAGCAGCGAGCTCACCGTGGCCACTTGTTCGACCCCGCCGTCGGAAGCGGTGATGGGGTTTTCGTTGAGCGATTCGCGGACACCCTTCAACGGGCCCCGGTAGGTAACCAGGTCACCCACGGCCCACGCCGCAAGTGCCACGACCATTCCAAGCATGCCGTGACCGAGTTTGTAGAACATGCCGGTAATACACGTGGAGGCGACCACCATGCCGAGTGCAAACACCAACCCGCCAAGGATGGTGGCTTTCCACGCAAACGGCGGAATGAACGGATCGATAATGTCGACCGCAATCATCAGCTGCACGACGGGCGTCGAAACCAACAAGATCACGAGGTAGGCCCGGAACAACGAGAGTTCGGCCGGACGGGCGAACACACCGCGCCAGGTGCTGTGAAAGCAGAAGTCACCACGCTCGAACACGTACCCCAGCGCCGCACCTGCAAGAACCGCTAGCCAGAGAGTCATAGGACGAATTCTGTCACTTCTTAGCGATGACCTAGGGTCCGGCAATGCATATCGGTATAAATGGCTCTGGCCTTCTCGCTTCACCCAACCTCGAGGTCTTCAAGGGCGACATCGCTGCCTCCGAGGCCGACGGCTTCGCCTCATACTGGCTTGCGCAGACCGGTCTGGTCGATGCGCTCAGCGTCTTTGCCGCCCACGGCGATACCGGATCCACCGCCCAGTTGGGTACTGCAGTAATCCCCACATGGACGGTGCACCCGCAGGTACTTGCGGGGCAGGCGCTCACCACCCAAGCCGCAATCGGTGGACGACTTGTGCTCGGTATCGGCCTTTCCCATGAGCCAGCGGTGGTCGACCGCTGGAAGATGACTTGGGAACGTCCCGTCCGCCAGATGATGGACTACCTCGACATCCTCCTTCCGATTCTCGAGACCGGAAAGGCAAGTCACGATGGCTACTTCTGGAGCTACGAAGGTGAAGGCCCGCTCATCACCGAGGATGCTCCGAAGGTCATGGTCGCCGCACTCGGCGAGCAGATGCTGAAGCTCACCGGAGCCCGCACCGACGGAACCATTCTTTGGTGTGTTGGTCCCAAGACCATTCGCGACCACATCGCTCCTGTCCTGAACGAGGCCGCTGCGGCAGCCGACCGGCCAACACCCTCCATCGTTTGCTCGATACCGGTATGGGTCACCGATAACCCCGAACCAGCTCGGGAGTTCTTGGCGCAGATGCTCTCGATCTACGCCGAGCTGCCCAGCTATCGACGGGTCCTCGATATCGAAGGGCTTCACGGCCTCGGCGAACTCTCGATCGTCGGCTCCGAACAAGAGGTGGCCGAGGGGATCGCAGCGGTCGCAGATGCCGGAGCCACCGATTTCACCGCTGTGCTCATGGGGGGCAACCCCGATGAGGTCGCCGCTACCCGCGCCGCCGTCATCGCCGCACAATCGGCCCACTAGGAGTCACCATGTCAATCGGCGTCGATCGCCCCTCCCCTGCTGGCTGCCTTCCACCGGTTCTCGTCGAGCCATTGCTCGACGACCCCGATCGCATCCGCGAAGTGGCGCGCAACAACGGCCCCTTCTACCAACCGGGTCGTTACTTGGTCGACAGTGCGGTGGCCGACGCAGCTGGAGCCGGAGCGAAGAAGACCGATGTCGTGGTCCCGAAGGGGATCGTTGGCCCGGTATTTCGCGGCGACTGGTCGACCGAGGGCATCACCCACCTTGCGGGCACTGAAGATCTCCTTACATTGCCCGGCTTTGTCGACAACGCAAAGGCAATGTGTGGCACCGATGTTGTGGTTCCCGAGCAGGTGTTTGTAAACCTCACGGCACCATCGGGTGGCCAGCCGTTCTCCCATGTCGATATTCCGGTGTTTCTGGGTGTCGACCGCTCGAACGCTCCGGGCTGGCTGTTGATCGCGATGGGAGCCTCGCGGCTGTTCGAGGCAGAGCGCACCGCCATCATCACGGCCGTGTCGTGGTTCTATCAGGGCGAGCGTGGGTTCTTCCGCTACTGGCCCAACGGTCGCGACGCCGAAAGTATCCGCCACGAAGCGATGTTCAACACCGCTGTCGTTGGCGACAACGATTTCATGCACCACAAGGTTGAGCGCACAGGTGCCCAAGGCGCCAGAGCGCCCGAAGGCATGACTATCGATTCGATCCTCGATTTCGACGGAACGCAGTGGGTTATCACCGACGATGGAACCGAACTCGCCCGTTACGACGAGGCGGAGATTCGATTGTCGTTGTCATGGAAGGCTCGAGTCTTTGGCTCTGAAGCCGAACGGGCGTCGTCGGAGTCGGCTATCAGCGACGGCCGAGGCCCCAGCATTGAAGAGATCTTGACCCGCATGGACGCAGCAATCGATGAGCCTCTTGCCGCAGACCCCGCCCTAGGGAGAGAAGCGCTCGGTAGTGCAGCACTCCGAGACCAGCTCTTCGAAAAGTTCTTCCCCTACCGCTCCGACTAACCGACAGTCGGCAAGACAAGGGACGCAAAGCCAAGGCACACGTCGCGGCAAGACCCAAACGGGCCGAACACCGCCTACGCCGCGGTACGGATACGTTCGAGGAGTTCGTCGGCGTTTGGGCGTGAGGCCAGCTTGGTGAGCTCGGTGTTTACGTACCACTCGAGGGATTGACCGGCGACGTTGGCGCGCTCGACGAGGCGGTCGACGACATGGTCGGGAAGGTCGAGGCGGATATCGCCCGAGCGGGCTCGGAACCGACGGCCGTCGGGAACGGCAACGAGAGTGTCTGAGTCGGTCTGGTGGTCGGCGGAAAGTAGTTCGATTCGCATGCCCACATCTTGCCGACGGGGTATGACAGAGGCCTGGCACGTGGCGCACCGTCGACGCCGTGGTTTTTGCAGACCCTTTCCCAGAGCCTGAGACGGAACAGGGTCGAGGCGTCACGAGATCGTCATAAAGAAGTTGGGAACCGGGAGCGCCTCGCTCGTCGTCTCATCCTCAGACAACCATCCAACGTGGGGAAATGATGATGAGAAACATGAAACGAATTGTTCAACTTCTGGCAGTTCTTGTGGCCAGTGCACTGCTGTTTGCCGCCTGTGGCATGAGTGACGACGGAGACTCCGTAAGCGATACCGGCGGCTTGGAAAGTGCCGATGCCGGTTCGGACGACAGCGGCGACTCTGCAGCCCTTGCCATGGAGGAACCTGCCGACGCGGAATCTGAAGAAGAGGCCATGGAAGACGACGCCATGGACGACGAAGAGACCTCAGAACAGCCGGTTTCCGGCGATGCCGAATCTCCCCCAGCAACCCTTGGCACTGGCGGTTCGGGCAACGGATCAACTCCCGGAGCCCTCCAGCCGCTCGACATTGGGCGTGACATTATCTTCACCGCTCACATCTCCGTGCAGGTCGAAAGTGTCGGCGAAGCCGCCAACGAAGCAATGCGCGAGATCGAAACGCTCGGCGGCCTGCTCTTTGGGCAGCAAACCTCCACCGAGGGAATCAACCGCACCGTGCTGACCTTCCGAGTCCGTCCCGGCGATTTCCAAGAAGCCGTGTCGCGGCTTGGCGGAATCGGCGAGCTTCGCGACCAGACCATTTCGTCGGAGGACGTCACCGCTCGGGTCACCGACCTTCGCAGCCAGATCATTACCGCTGAAGCAAGCGTCGAACGCCTTCGTGAGTTCCTGACGGGCGCAACCGGCCTCGAAGAGGTCGCCCGCCTCGAAGCACAACTCCTCGACCGTGAAACCACCCTCGAACGCCTTCGTGGATCTCTTCGTGTGGTTCAAGAGCGGGTCGACCTCGCAACCATCACCGTTGTACTCACCCAAACCGTGCCCGGTCCCGACCTGATGCTCACCCAGACCGTCTACAAAGGCATCGACCAGGGCATCTCGTGCCAGGGCGAAGCGAACCTCACCCTCGACGCCCAAGACCGGTTCACCGTGTGTTTCCGCATCGATAACGCTGGCGATACCCACCTGACCGACATCACCGTTCTCGAAGAGAACCTCGATATCGACGGTCTCGATATGGTGCTCACCGAAGGCAGCCTCAACGACTCGCTCGCCCCTGGAGAGCGGGTCATCGGCTACTTCGAAGCAAGCGAAGCAACCCAGAACCAATCGATCGAGCTTCGGGTATCGGCCAAAGTCATCAATGATGCTGGCGAAGACTTGGGTGTGGCCCGAGTAGGCGACCGGGGCAACGGGTTTGTAAATGTTCGAGAATCCGATGCTCTTCCCGGCTTCAAGGACTCACTCGACAGTGGCCTTGACGTGCTGGCCAAGCTCATCGGTATCGGCGTCATCCTTGTCGGACTGTTCCTGCCCTTCTTCTGGATCCCGATCGTATTGTGGATCGTCTTCCGCATCCTTCGGGGCCGTTCAAAGGCCGACGATGTCCGCACCGAACCAGCACCCCGCCAGGCCCCTCCGGTAGTTGAAGACTCCGACATCAACGCCTAGCAGCAGGTGGCCTGCAACTTCTCCCACCAGGGAGCAACCACGGCCCGCCCCGACCGTCAGCCCCCACGCTGACGAGACGGGCGGGCCGTTGCGTGTCGAACGCCACCCCACCTCCTGCGTGTCGAACGCCACCCCACCTCCTGCGTGTCGAACGCCACCCCACCTCCTGCGTGTCGAACGCCACGATGCTCTCTTCGGTTCGACAACGGGTTTCGACCTCAATCACGGCAACATAGAAGTGTGGATCATTACGACATCGCCGTCATCGGAGCTGGGCCAGCAGGCGCAGCCGCCGCAATCCAGGCCGCGCGAGGCGGCGCAAAGGTCGTGGTGTTCGACAAGGCACCCTACGGCCGCGACAAGGTCTGCGGTGATGGCCTGACACCTCGGGCCGTCGGTGCGCTCAACGACCTCAAGATCGACATGGAAGGCGCCCATCACATCGATGGCCTTCGCATGATCGCTAACCAGACCCATCGCGAGCTTCTCTGGCCAGCAACAGCCAGGTTCCCGGCACACGGAGCCGTGTGGCCCCGCCGCAAACTCGACGCCCACCTCATCGATGCAGCAACCGAAGCCGGCGCTGAAGTCATCTGGGAGACCGAAGCGCTGCCAATGATCGACGGGCATCGAGTTACCGGTGTCGAAGCTGGCGGCCGCAAAGTAACCGCCGATCTCACCATCGTTGCCTGCGGCGCCCCCGGCGCAGTCGCTCGCATGTTGGGTGCGGTCCGGGTCGAAGACGAACCCTTTGGTCTGGCCATCAGGACCTACGCCGAATCTCCTCGTCACGCCGACAAACACCTCGAAGCCTGCCTTACCCTCAGCGACGAGCACGGCACACCGATTCCCGGCTACGGCTGGATGTTCCCTGCAGGCGATGGCACCGTCAACATCGGCGTCGGCGCCCTGTCCACCATGAAGGGCTTCAAAAAGCTCAACCTCAACAAGCTCCTCGACTCGTACCGCGATCTCGTGCAGGACTCTTGGGACCTTGGCCCGAACCTCGAACGCGCTCGGGCGTGGCGACTCCCGATGAGTACCCAGAAACGCCACGGTGCCGGCTGGGTCGCTATTGGCGATGCGGCTGGTCTCGTGAACCCGATGAACGGCGAAGGCATCGACTACGGCCTCGAATCAGGAATGCTTGCCGCCGACCTGTTCCTCGAGAACCCGGCAACGGCACCGCAGCGTTACGACGTTTTGGTGGGCGAACGATTCGATAGTTTCCTTCGAACCGGCCGACGTTTCTCGTTCCTCATCGGCCACCCCTGGATTCTCAAGAACGGTCTAAAGATGGCAGTCGGCACCGATGCCATTGCCGAAATTACGCTCCAGGTCATGGGCAACCTCGTCGACTCGGATAGTCCGGGTGTGTCGGGCAACGTGTTGCGCCTCACCGACAAGTTGTTGGGAATCGCCGACCCGGTTCTCCGGAAGACTCGGGCCGCCGCGTAGCAATCTTGGGTCATCAAGGCTCGTAGTAGTCAAGATTCGGCTTCAGGCTGCCGATTGTTGGTTCGTGAGTGATGAAGAACCAGATGCAGGCGTAGTTCTCAACGATGAGGACTTTGATGAACTCGATATCGAAGCGGTGGCCTCACGGCTGAGCTGCTCGATTGGCGAGGTGATTACCCACGTCAACGAAGGCCGGCTTGCCGCCTATCGTCTCGGCGACAAGGTGTGGTTCCTCGCCGAAGAAGTCGACCGAGTCTCCTAACGTTCCTCGACAAGCTCCATATCGTCGCCGATGTGGATGTCGCCACCAACGATTACTCGACAGTGAATGCCTGCCAGCTTCTTTAGCGCTGGTCGGGCGCCCTTGCCGATGAGCTCGGTCATGAGCGCACACGGCGGAGCATCGGAGAACACTTCGAGTTCGACACTTCCAATGATGAGGCGCTGCCCTCGGATCCGCGGAAGCTCGCCACTATCGAGCGTGATGTTCCTTCGGGTGAGGTCGGCGTCGATCGCACGGCCGAGACGCTCCGACGCTTGGGCGAGCTCGGTTCGAGACTGAATACTCACCTGCCGTGCCGCATTGCCGGCATGGCGGTCGCCGACCAGCCCGATGCCCGTAATCGCTTCGACCTCATCGACCACGACCAACTCAGCTCCATTGTCCGGTGCGAGAGAGATACGTTCCACCGAACCAACCGTGCGCGCTCGTTGGTTTTCGGTTCGACTTCGCTGATCCAGCGATAACCCGAGAATGAGCCGCACATGATCGTCGTCGATTCGGTACAACATCGACCGACCCACTCGCCTCTTCTTTACGAGTCCAGCGCTTCGCAACAGTCTGAGGGCTTGGGAGATCTTGGTTTCGCCAGTCTCAAGACAAACGGCAATCGAGCCAACACTCAGCTCTCCGGCGTGCGTCAACGCCGACAAGATCCGTAGACGGGTTGGATCACCCAGAAGCCGAAAGAGCTCGACGACATCGTCAGCGTCTTTCGCCGAAGTGATGCTTGCTCGCAAGAGCTCGAGTCGATCGTGATCATCACCGATCTGACACGACGGACTGAGTGTTGTCGATACCTGCATACCTGTGAAGGTATCAAGACTTTGCAGAAAGGGTTACATTCAGCTCGAACAGCTGAGCATCGAACAACCGACCTTGGTGCGAGCCCATTCGGGCCTCGGCTGAGCGAAGTACTCGTTGCCCGGCTGTTCGTCGTACGGACGGCGCAATACCTCGAGCAGCTCAACCACAAGCGAGTCGTCGCCCGCTTCGGCCTTATCGATGGCCACCTGGGCGAGATAGTTCCGCAGTACAAACTTCGGGTTCACTGCGTTCATCGCTACCTTGCGGTCGGCGTCACTGCGCCCGAGCTTCGCTATCTGAGCAGCGTAGGACTCGAGCCACGTACCGATTCGTTGCCGGACATCGCCGGTCAGTTCGGAAGGCATGTAGTACGCCGCCGAAAGCGTGTCGTCGATGGCGGCGTCGATATCGACGGAGCCATCGGCGACGGGCACGTCGGCAAGCTGCCGGTAGAAGATCGTCATGTCGGTCTCGGTGAGCTGAAGCACCTCGAAGAGTTCGTTCACCAGCTTGCCGTGCTCTTCCTCAAGCGAATCGAAGCCAAGTTTGTCAGCCATCATCTGATTCCACTCGGTTTCGAACGCTTCGGCGAAGACCGCGATGCCGGCTTGGAGCGGTTCGACCTCTTCCACGAGGGGGTAGAGCGCGTTTGCCAGCTGCACCAGGTTCCACTGGGCAATTTGGGGCTGGTTGCCGAACTGGTAACGCTTGTGACTGGCGTCGGTGGTGTTTGGGGTCCAGCCAGGATCGAAATCTTCGAGCCAGCCGTAGGGCCCGTAGTCGATGGTGAGTCCGAGGATCGACATGTTGTCGGTGTTCATGACACCGTGAACAAACCCCACACGCATCCAGTGGACAGCCATGGTGGCGGTTCGTCGGGCAACCTCGGCGAAGAACGCCGCAACGGCTTCGGGAGAACCCGAGTCCTCGTGCGCCGAAGCGATTTCGGGAAACTCGGTGTCGATGGTGAAAGCGGCCAGTTGGCGTAGCTCGTCGATTTCCTCACGCCATGAGAACAGTTCGAAGTTGCCGAATCGGATGAACGTTGGCGCTACCCGACACACAACGGCGCCGGGCTCAAGAGCCGGGTTTCCGTCGTACAGCATGTCGCGCATCACTTGGTCGCCGGTTCGAATCAAACTCAGCGCTCTCGTCGTTGGAACGCCGAGGTGATACATCGCTTCGCTGCACAGGAACTCGCGAATCGAAGAACGGAGCACCGCGAGTCCGTCGGCCCGGCGCGAGTACGGGGTGGGCCCGGCGCCCTTCAGCTGAAGCATCCAGTGATCGCCGTCGCTGGTACGGACTTCGCCGAGTCCAATTGCTCGACCGTCGCCGAGCTGGCCGGCAAAGTTCCCAAACTGGTGACCGGCGTAGGCCATGGCGAAGGGGTCCATGCCTTCGAGCAGTTCGTTCCCCGAGAAAACATCGGCGAATCGTTGTGTCTCAACTTCACCGTGAGCCAGTTCGAGCAACTCGGCCACTTCGGCAGCCACGGCCACCGTGACCGGCCCGGCGGTAGCTGTTGGAGCAACTCGGGAGTATGCGGCGTGTTCTACCTGGCGTGGCCGCACGACCTCGCTCGGGTCGGCCGGTAGCTCGTTGGTGAACCGGTTATCGAACTCGATCTGGTCGAGAGTCTTGGAGGGGACATCGTGAGACGACATCCCTTCAGTGTTTCAGCTTCCGCGAAGAAACGGACATCGACAGGTGTGGATGGTTCGTTTCCCCCGCCACACTGGTGTTATGGAAAAGCTTGAGTGCGTCGTTCAGGACTACGCCTGGGGAGACCCTGAATCGATCCCGGCACTTCTTGGCCGTCCCGCCACCGGGGAGCCGCAGGCAGAAATGTGGATGGGTGCGCACCCGAAAGCACCCAGCACGCTCGGTGGCCAGAGCCTCACCGACGTGATCGCAGCAGACCCAACCGCCGTTCTTGGGGCCGACATCGCCGATCGCTTTGGCCAACTCCCTTTTCTCTTCAAGGTGCTTGCCGCCGGGCAGCCTCTTTCGGTGCAGGCCCATCCGTCGCTCGAACAAGCTCGGGTTGGGTTTGCCCGTGAAGATGCCCTTGGCATCGATATCGGGGCACCTGACCGCACGTACCGCGACGCCAATCACAAACCCGAGCTGATCTGTGCGATCACCCCGTTCGTCGGCAAATGCGGGTTTCGCCCTCTCGGTGAGGCCCGCGACCTGTTTGCGGCCCTCCAGATCGACATGATGGTCGAGCAGCTCGCCAGCGATGGAGCAGATAGCACTGACGGCGACGTGCTTGCTTCCACGCTGGCTTGGCTACTGCGACTCCCCACCGACGAGTCGGCCGCTCTGGTCCAGTCGGTTGTGGCCTCCGCTGCCGCCACAAGCTCAGACGCATTTGCCGACGAGTTCGAATGGACCGGCATCATCAACGGTTTCTTCCCCGACGACATCGGCGTGGTGGTTGTACTTCTCCTGAACCACATCGTTCTCGAACCAGGGGACGCCGTATTCCTCGACGCCGGCAATCTTCACGCCTACCTGCGCGGGACCGGCATGGAACTCATGGCCAATAGCGACAACGTGGTGCGTGGCGGCTGCACCCCGAAGAACATCGATGTCGAAGAGCTGTTGTCGGTTGTTGATTGCACGCCGACCGACCCGCCCGTTCAGCGAGCATCAGGTAAGAACTACACCTTCGACTCACCGGTCGATGAGTTCAGCCTTACCCGCTACGAGTTGTCCGCCGACGCCGAATCGATCGAGCCAACCAGCGCCGAGATCATCATCGTCGAATCCGGAACGGCCACACTGGAGACACTCGCGACACAGGCGACACCAGTCCAAACGCTCACCCTTAAGCAGGGCGAGGTCGGGTTTGTCAGCGCCTCCGATGGCGCCTACTCGCTCAGCGGCACGGGCACCACCTTTCGTGCGTCGGTCGGGAGAAGCTAGTTTCTCGTAGGCCCATCAACTGGGCCGACACGATCAACAACTTCAAAGGCACCACCATGGCAACTCTCGAACCGTTCGCGACAATGACCGGCACACTCGATTTCAAGATGCAGGGCAAGATGCCGGCCGGGCTTCGCCTTGACGCTCACTTTGCCGGGACCATGGTCTCCGAGCACTGGGACGGCGAAGTAGCCGTGAGCGGCATCGACTACGTCACCGTGCGCGGCGATGGAATCGCCGAGCTCGCAATCCGCGCCTCGATGGGCGAGGGCGACGATGTTGTGAGCTACGAGGCCTCCGGCCGCCAAACGCCTGAAGGAATCATCGAAACGCTCTACTTTCAGACCGCTTCAGAGAAGTTCGCCTTTCTCAACGGCGCCGTCGGCGTCGGAACCGGAAGCGTCGAAGGCCAGACGCTCACGCTCGAGATCTTCCTAGTCAAACACTGAGCGAGAGCAAGACCGAGATGAACGACAGCGAACCCAGAGGCTCGAAGGGGTCAAAGGGAAAGGTCGTCCTTCAACTCGATGTCGATGGCCGGGATGTGCGCGTCACCAGCCCGGACAAGGTGTTCTTCACCAAACGCGGCGAAACCAAGCTCGACCTGATCGACTACTACCTAGCGATCGGCGAGCCGTTTCTCGCAGCCACACAGGGTCGTCCGATTCTGCTCGAGCGTTTTCCCGACGGAGCAAGCGGGAAGTCGTTCTTTCAGAAGCGGACCCCAAAGGGTGCGCCCGAGTGGCTCGAGACCACGACGGTCAGCACACCCAATGGCACCGACTCCAACGCACTCGTGGTTGCCGATATGGCCCACGTCGTGTGGGCCGTAAACATGGGGACAATCCCCATCCACCCGTGGCCCTACAAAGCAGCCACCCCCGAGGTCACCGACGAGTTGCGCATCGACCTCGATCCATCGCCCGGTGTGTCCTTCGATGACATTCGGGCTGCAGCATTTCTGGTTCGCGACTTCTTCGATGAACACGGCATCACGGCATTCGTGAAAACCAGCGGGTCACGTGGGCTTCATATCTACGTCCGACTCCTCCCCCAGTGGGACAGTTATCAGGTGCGGTTCGCTGCGGTAGCGATGGCTCGTGAACTCGAACGACGCCACCCCGACCTCCTCACCGCAAAGTGGTGGAAGGAAGAGCGGGGCGAGCGGGTGTTTATCGATTTCAATCAGAACTGTCCGCACAAGACGGTATTTGGTGCGTGGGCGGTTCGAGCTCGGGTCGGTGCGCAGGTGTCGACACCGATCGAATGGGATGAAGTCGAAACCGTCATGCCCGACGAACTCACCATCGAAACCGTGCCCGGGCGCGTCGATGCGAACGGCAATCCGTGGGCGACGATGAACGACACCCCACAGGACCTGAGCCCACTGCTCGCCCTCCACGACGCAGATATGGCGGCGGGCCTCATGGATGCGCCTTGGCCACCCGTGTACCCCAAGCAACCCAATGAGCCGCCTCGGGTAGCACCCAGCAGGGCGAAGAAGACCGACGAGGATTCCAACAGCTGAAGACTGCCCGCATCCCAATTCTCGGTGGGATACGGCCAGCCTTCAAAAGTGTTTTCGAACTGGGTTCCACTCGCAGTACCGAAAACGCTGTCAGGACGAAGCTTGCGCTCCGTTCACGATTCAATCAGGTCGATTACTCGCTGGAAAGCTCATTCGTCGAGAAATGTCACAATTAGTGCAATGACGCCCCAACTGTGCGTCAGCAGCTTGGATCGGTGACTTGAATCGATGCAGATACCTGTCGAGCCTCGGCCATAACACCGTCGGGATTGGTGCGTGACGAGCCAACCACGCCAAAGCCTCGTTCTACAACGAAGTAAATAGCGATGGAGGGCGTACCCGACCGAGTGTAGGTATAGCTCCACATGTCGTCGCGTCCGGACTCTTCGATGAGGCCTGACGTGGCGGTGCTGCGGTTGTTGAGTTGCTCATCGGCCGCCTCTTGGCCCGTGACGGTGGCGTCTCGAAGCGGCGAGGTATCGACGAAGAGCTCTTCATCGCCTCGACTCCAGGCGGTTCGCCGTCCGTAGGACCGCTCACCAGAGTCTTCGGTGATCGTCCATGAATCGGGAATCGCTGCCGCGAAACAGGCACCTTCGTAGAGGACAAAGCCATCGGGAACCTCCACAGCGGCCGCACCGGGCAGCGCCTCATCGGCTGACTCCGTGTCGTCCTCATCCGAATCGCCGCCGTCTATCCCTTCATCGGGATCCTCAAAGACGTCCCCGGAGCCGTCGGCCACGTCGCCGACCGGATCAGGATCAGAACCGAATGCGCCGCCAATGAGGAACGCCAAGACGACAAGGCCAACAAACACGAGCACACCACCCACGATCGGGATCGCAGACTTCTTGGGTTGTGTCGCGTAGACGGGTCCGGATGGGCGATGAGGCGCCGGTGGGTGAGCGCTAGGTTGCAACACTTGTGCCGCTGGCGGTGTCGGGGCAACCGGTGGAGCCGTTGGAGGTGCGGGTGCGTCGTCATGCACCGAAATCAGCTGGGTCGGCTCGAACGACGATGCATCGGTCTGCGGAGGAGGCGCTTGCGGTGTGCTGTCGATGATCGCACCGCACGAGTCGCAAAACACCGAATCGCCGAAGACCTCGCTGCCACACGTGTTGCAGTT